>JAGGCT020000834.1:60000-107500 GCA_017654935.2 Phymorhynchus buccinoides
CAAAGTGGACCATAGCCTTTATTTCTTAGTATCTGGGCAAGACCAATCCGGCTACCGTAGCAATCCCTGGGGGGCGAACCCCGAAAGTTTAAAGCTCACTCTGGCTTCAAGTACAAACACACATATTGGTTATTTATGTCAATCTGTATAGTAGGTATTTTTCTCTCTCACAGTATCAGGTGTGCCGTCAGAAGCTGGAAAGCAAGTGCGAGGCTCTGCTGATTCTCAGCAGAGAGTTGGCAGAATGTCGAAGTGAGCGAGACCAGTTCAAGTTGATGGCTGAGCAGCTGAGAGAGAGGTATCAGGTGTTGAAACGACAACTGGCTGGACATGTAAGTAGAATAGATGTTGATTTGGCAGCATTCTCCCTCTCTCTGTGTTTCTCTCTCCTTGTCTCTCTCTGTCTCTGTCTTTATGCACTGTGTGTGTGTGTGCATGTGTGTGTGTCATGTGTGTGTGTGTGTGTGTGCACTATGTGTGTATGTGCACGCACATTTGCACTCTGTGTGTGTGTGTGTGTGTGTGTGTGTGTGTGTGTGTGTGTGTGTGTGTGTGTGTGTGTGTGTGTGTGTGTGTGGTTTTTGTTGCTTAAAAAAAAAAGATTACTTGAAGAAATGATGATGAATCAAATCACATTTATTGTGAAGATTGAAGATTATTGTGCAAGTTCATTTTTGTATAAAGTACTGTGAGTGTGAACATGATATTTAACATAATATATTGTGAATGTGATATTCTGAGATTATTTTATTGATGATATTTCAAATATTGTTGCAAAGTCATTGTGTACACATGTGTGTACACATGTGTGTACACATGTGTGCGTGTGTGTGTGTGTGTGTGTGCGTGTGTGCGTGTGTGTGTGTGTGTGTGTGTGTGTGTGTGTGTGTGTGTGTGTGTGTGTGTGTGTGTGTGTGTCAAGTCAAGTCAAAATGATCTTTATGTGTGTTCAGAAATGAATTTAAATTTGTGTTTGTTCAATAGTAATCTTTTCAGTTAACAGTAAATATGACAAGCAAAATTCTTGGATTAGATTCTGAATAGTTTGTGTCCATTTCCAGAGGCCAATGTCACCCACTCATGATGACCTGTCAAGTAATGTGGATTTGAAACAGTATGCAACGACACAAGGACAGGTAATGTTTCATTTCCATTTTTTCCCTTGAACTTTGATTTGGTTTGATTTTTGTCCTTTATCCTCGACATCTGTTATTGTTTTATATTGATTTACTTTTTCTCCACTGTGTTTAATGACAACTAGCGCAACGCCGAGTACCGGTAATGCCTAGTAACGGTAACGCCTAGTAACGGTAACGCCAAGTACTGGTAACGCTGAGTATAGCAAATTTGAAGCGATTCGGTTAAGAAACGTCAGAGTTATAAGGCCCCGTTTCCGATTGGTGCTGCTCTGAGAGTGACGTGCTCTCCCTATTAACGGTAACGCCAAGTACTGGTAACGCTGAGTACAGCAAATTTGAAGTGATTTGGTTAAGAAAAGGCGGAGTTATAAGGCCCCGTTTCCCGTTGGCGCTGCTCTGAGAGTGACGCGCTCTTCCGATTCTCTTCACATTTGCTGCCAGGCTTTGCCCCGGCCACAGCAAGCCGGACAGCAAATTTGAAGTGATTCGGTTAAGGAACGGCAGAGTTATTTGTGAAAAGGTGAAGCAGCGTATATCGCGCACGTTTATTAATCGATTCGCTTCTGGTTTGGCACACAGATAGTCACCGTCCCCGGCCATCTACCTTCCGAATTCGAAGGCAATCCGTCCAGAAATACCGGAGATATGGGCGCCGAGAGGCCGGTGGATACGCATTTCGCGCATTTGCCAAACCGTGCAAATGACACGGCCGCCTCGGTTGCCGTTGCCATCGCAAATTTGCCGTTGCCATAGCAAATTTGAAGCGATTCGGTCGAAAAACGGCGGAGTTATAAGGCCCGTTTTGTGTTTCAGACAGACAGATAGATACACACACACACAGACACATGCTTGCCTTTTTTATTATATGATCTAATGAACAAATGAAAGAGCAGGGAAAAAAGTCTTTACATTGTCAATAAATAGCATTATTCCATTTATTGTGTAAAATTAAATTGGATGAACGTACTACAAACAAGGGCGTCGCCGAGTGGCAGACATGTCCGTCACCAGCAATGCCACGCACTTGCGACACCCCGTAGACTGTCACATCCTGAAATGGGGTATGAAATAAATTTCTTGCCTTGCCTTGCCTTGCCTTGACACAAAATTGGAAGGGATTCTGTCTTCTAGTTCACGAGATACAGCTTGAAGAAGAAACATATAGCGCAAAGAAGGAAATTTCGGTTTTCAAGGTCACACTTCAAGGTCAAGGTCAGCATGGTGATAATTTATGCTCGGATGTTTTCTTCTCTAGGGTATACAGTACCACACACAATCTGAAGCGCTTCTGTCAAGTACAAATGTGGAAAATATGGCTTAAAACCCAATGTGTAGACCCCTACCACTTTCAAGGCCTACCAATCGCCCGGACCGTGACCTTGACCTTGATTGGTATGCCACCATCAGAACGGGCATAAGCCAAAGTACCTTCATGCCAAATTTGAAGACTCTAACACTAACTGTGTGGGAGTTATGGCCCCTGAAAGATTTTCGGTTTTCAAGGTCGTACGCCAAGGTCAAGGTCACGACGGCAAAATGATTTGCGCGGATGCCTTCCTCTCATGGTGACACACCAGCACACAAAATTTAACGTGATTCGGTCAACCTGTTCGAAAGATATTCTTGGGACAGACAGAAGGAGAAAAAAATGACCCTCCGATTTTCAGGCTCCAGCGATCTTTTTGACCTTGACCTTGATCGGTATGCCATCATCAGAACGGGCATAAGGCAAACCACCTTCATGCCAAGTTTCAACATCCTATGTTGATCGGTACCCGAGATATGGCTAAAAATAGATTTTCGGTTTTCAAGGTCATACGTCAAGGTCAAGGCTACGACGGCAAAATGGTTTGCGCGGATCTCTTCCTATTAAGGTGGCACACCTTCACACAAAATTTGACGCGATTCGGTCAAGCGGTTCGGGAGATATCCTTGGGACAGACAGAAAAAACAAAAAAACACAAAAAAACCAACCAAAACAAACAAACAAACAAACAAACAGACAAACCAGCCCATCGCAAAGTCTGATCACCTTCGGTGACGGCCAATTACAATGATGTCTACAAAACATATTAGAATAAGAATTTTTAGTATTAACTACAAAATTCAGCACCACAGTTTACATTTCTCATTTTCTTTACACTGTTATAATATAATGTGACAACTGCTTTTACGCAGGGTTTGGCTCAGGTGATGATGGAGTACAGGGAGCAGAACAAATGCCTGCAGATTGAAGTGGACGACTTGAAACAGAAGCTGCAAGACGCTCGAGGAGACATCAAGGTATGAAGCGCAATTATACCGTTGTTGAGTTTTCGTGCCAATAATTTTGTTGTTGCTGTTATTTCGCTTTAAAAAATTGTTTTCTTTGTTGAATAAATATGTTTGATGCGATAAACAGATACATTCAGAGGGAGTACTAGAGCGTGAAAACGCTAAATCAAGCAGCCATGCAGCAGCATGTTCAGTTCCAGTGGCCTTGCCCTTTGACCATTGACCTTCAATTTCGAAATTGGCCTAGATATCCTAACTACCTATTTGCATGCCAAAGTTCAGCCTCCTACTCCTAGGCTGAAATATGTGACACAGGAGAAAGGGCCTTTAAGGAATGGTATGTGTATGTTTGTGTCACTGTGTGTTTGACTGTGTGCATGTGTGTGCGCATGTACGTGTGTGTGGGGGTGCATGTGTGTGTGTGGATGAACATGAAAGTTGTTAGTCTTTGATTTTAGTTATTTTTATCTTCCGATTGTAGTTTTACTTTGATTAGGCATATGCTGTAAATAAAGACCCATGCAAAATAAGCATGGACTTTTTCTGGGGGTCAGCAGCTGCTGTTCGTTTGTTTTGCTTTTGTAATCTAATCCAAGGTTTGGGGTTGATTTCATGACATGAGTTGACAGCTGTGTGTGCGCACAACTGAACAACTGGTATTGAATTGTCACCACTCTCTCTCTCTCTCTCTCTCTCTCTCTCTCTCTCTCTCTCTCTCTCTCTCTCTCTCTCTCTCTCTCTCTCTCTCTCTCTCTCTCTCTCTCTCTCTCTCTCTCTCTCTCTCTCTCTCTCTCTCTCTCTCTCTCTCTCTCTCTCTCTGTGTGTGTGTTTGTGTGTGTGTGTCTCATCTGTGTCACTGTGTATGAATATTTGTGGTATATGTGTGCATTTATTTGAGGGCTTAATCAAGAAGGTTGATGTCTGGTAGGCCTAAAGTCAATACTGGGAGATTCGATTGGGATGTTGGGGATGGGGATGGAGGGGGAAAAGAGTCCTTCAGATTTGAGACGTAGCAGATGTCTTGCCTAACTGACCTTACATTGATGTGATCTGCACCCTCCTTGGGGATACAGAGGGGTCTTTTGTACAAACAGTTCCCCCACCTTCTGGAGGTTCTGTGCTTGTAATTTCCTATAATCTATAACTCTCTTTGACTCTTGCCTTTTCCCATTGCTCACTGTCGTCTACTATATTTCTGCTTACTGGTCCTATTTTCATGCCTTTGTTCTAGAAACTCATATAAAGATTTTCTCCAGCCCAAGGTGGAGATGCTGGGCCTAAGTATTTCTTAGTCAGGCACATAACGACAGCATGACGCATATATGCGCTTATATGACAGTAGACTGTCTGAGCGATTGACGAAGAAATGATCTGCTATGTATCTGCTTTACGGAAATATTTGTATGTCTTTATTGGTGTGCGCGTTTGAGCGCTTGCTCATGTGTGTGTGTGTGTGTGTGTGTGTGTGTGTGTGTGTGTGTGTGTGTGTGTGTGTGTGTGTGTGTGTGTGTGTGAGAGCGAGAGAGGGTGAGAGAGAACAAATCAATACCAATTGTTCATTTATGATGAATTTGGATATGGAAGGTGGCAGAAAGGGTGAAATGTGTGTGCAAGGAAATTAAAGAACAGAATATTGCAAATCTAAGTAATCGAGAGGGCTTATCTAAGCTAGTATGGTGCAGAGAATGCAATAACTAGAGTAACTATGTGGACATGTTGGTAATGTTGCAACATGCAGCGTTTTTTACTTGTCAGTCCAGATGTTGGCTCAGATTAAGACCACTGTGTTATGATTAAGGTTCTGTCAATAACATTGGTATGTGTTTGACACGAAGTGGGGCATTCTTTGAGTTTGCTACATTCCTGAATGCTTGACAGAACTGAACTAGAATCTTTTTTTAAATTGCTTTCCTTCACACTGTCTGTTTTTCACGGACTATGACCATGCTGGTCCAGTGATGCACTGAAGGTGGAAAAGTGATAGGACAAACTGTCCTGCAACAAGAAATCAGAAATCATAGTACAAAGCTTGCCAGTAATAATTAAAATTCCAATTTGTCCTGACAGGGGAAACACAATAGGATGTTTTCATTCATAATAGGACTATGTCCTATGACCTAGGCCTTGGGACATCACTGCTGGTCATGATTCATCATCATTCCTCTGTTATTTGTCATGATTCAAAAGCAGAACTACAATTACAAGACAACAACAACAAATAAATAAAGAATAGATGTCAAGAAGGTTTGTCTCTGTCTGATCAAAAATAAATCATTTTTGTTACCTTTTTCTTCTCTTGAATGCTAACTGGAAAGGAGAAAAAACTAAGTCTTGAAATGAATGGGAAAAGGTAGTTTCTGTTTTGTTTGAAAAGCATGAAAGAGTGAAGTGAGTTCATAGTACGTCCCATTTGCTTTGTTTAAGCCAACACTTCACAGAATGTGCAATTTATTAAAATCAGTAAATAAGTGAGAGAGAGAGAGTGAGAGAGAGATAGAGAGGGAGAGAGATGGGGGCCTTATGGATTACATTTCTTAAATATCAACTCAACACTCCACTAAGGACTTGAGAGGAATAATAAGTTGAGATAGATAGCTTTTTAAGACCTTGGTCTTGGTCAGAAAACATACTGTTCCTTTTTTTGTATTTATGTCTGCTGTTAATTCTTTGATTTAGGCAAGATACCTGTTCCATCCATAGTTTGTGTCCTTTACCAGTGATTGTGGCAGTGGTTTCTTTACAGCTGTTGAGAGAGCAGATCGCCCGATCTCGACTGGGAACAACAGACGAAGGAATGACCACAAGGCACTTCCCGGCCTACGAGAGAGAAGATCTTGTGAAGCAGCTGGAAGCTGCTAGAGAAGAAGTAAGGAAGAAAATAATAATATGAAAATTTTCAAATCATTTTTATGCTACAGTCGACCCCCTCACGAACGACCCTCTGATTTACGGACTGAAATATGAATGACTTGCCTCCTCATTTACGACAAGTTTTACGACCATCTTGTTGATTTTACGACCGATGCAACACATTCTGACCTTCTCGCCTCAGTTCGAGCCGACGCACAGCTGGGGTACTACTGTTGTTAGGTCAATCTCGGTGAACCGTTCTCAGCCGAAATTGAAGAATTTAATCAGCGATATCACGATCTGACCACTAAATGTCACCACTTTTATGCACATGTGTCATCACTGAGCAGTTTATGATCAAAGTTTGAACTGAAAAGTCGCGATCGTGTCGATCTTTACGAACTCTGTGCACACGTAGGCCTGCGAAGTCAACTCCCAAGTTGAAACTAGGTGATCGGTCACACTCCATAAGTTGGAACTCAGTGAATGGTCTCACTTTGTAAAAAAATAAGTTGAAAAGCAGCTCCTTTCCGTTATCAAATTGATAAATCGGCGTTAGTGCGTGCACTGAAACACTTTGCAAACAACTCACAAAATCCGATAAATGAAAAGCTGGCGCATTAGCGTTTCGTGATTTCGTATGCGGCGCCATTTTGTCAGCCGAGTTGTATGCGCGGTAAAAGTTCCGTGTGTGCAAACTGTGACTGAAAATGAACTGCCAGAGCGTAAAATGGCGAAAATTAGGTCTGCACTGCTGTTATGTGTAGTTTGTGTGTGAGTGCAACACGGGCCGTCGAGCACACTTTCTGTTTTCGCTCGTTTTCGTATATTAGCTAGACCGCGGATCAGCTGTTATAAAAGGTCACCCCTGATTTAAGATCCCCCTCTTTTACGACCGATTTTTCGCGATTTTTTGAAAGTCTTAAAAGAGGGGGTGACTGTATTCACTAATTCAGTTATAAAAGGTTGAACACATGCATGCGAAAAAGAATGTAAGAGATAGATTGAGACCTAAAGGTAACATACTTATAAAGTGATAGCCATTTATGAGCCTCATTAACAGCCAGCCAATGTTCAGATTTCAATGTGCTCATCCAACTTGCCAGTTAGAGGAAACGTATAAGAAATTGAAAATCTCATGCTTCAGACTGTGAAGCCCATATTTTTTAATAATGGCACATGTCAACACCTTTTAATGCGCCCTTTGGGCGCATCCCATTCCACAACCACTGTGTGTGATTGGCAACTGATAACATTAGTGATTAATGTGACGAAGTTAATTAGCGTGACATACAATGCCTGCTTATTTGACACTTCATTACCCTCACACTACAATGTCACTACCATAGTACCAAGTCCCGCCACCCCTACCCTTTCTCTCCTCTCAGAGAAAAGTAGGTCTGTAGTGAAGTGTGATGTTTAGGGGTTAGGGGGAGGGAAGGCCATGTGCTTGTTTCTACAATGTGCTCATATTGCAACAAACTTGATTCTACAGACACAAGAAGAGAAAAGTTAAAAGTTAAACTTTTGAAAACAGTCCCTTTCACTATTCCAAGGTGTCTTAAAACAGAGGCTGCATCTGGAAAGAGCCCTACACTAGCTTGTTCTGGACGAGAAACAGGAGATGGTGATGGAGAAGGACACCTACAAACACAAACATGGCAAAAATTATACTACGTTGTATGAGTGAGCCTTACAGGCTTTGCTCTTATTATTAATGATCTTTCTTTTACAAACAGACGTTGCAGATGGAACGAGATTTGCAGCAAGTTCTGGATGAGAAACAGGAGCTGGTGACGGAGAGGGACGC
This sequence comes from Phymorhynchus buccinoides, assembly GCA_017654935.2. Taxonomy (NCBI): domain Eukaryota; kingdom Metazoa; phylum Mollusca; class Gastropoda; order Neogastropoda; family Raphitomidae; genus Phymorhynchus; species Phymorhynchus buccinoides. The sequence continues at coordinate 68,074 of JAGGCT020000834.1, forward strand.
CTACAAACACAAACATGGCCGCCTCAACACTGAGCTGAATTATATTCTGAAGGGAGACGAGAAGGGAGTGGTGGACATCGATGCTGTGATCATGGAGAACAAGTCAGTTGGAGAGAGAGGGAGAGAGAGAGAGAGAGACAGAGACAGAGAGAGAGAGAGAGAGAGAGACAGAGAGAGAGAGACAGACAGACAGACAGACAAATGAAGTGCAGTTTGTAAGTTGACAAGAAGGGAATGGCGAAAATTGATTGAAGAGGAGCAAGTCGGAGAAAGAGAATGTGTGTGTCACTCTGAGGTGTGTGTTTGCTGTGGGTTTGTACATGCATGCCTTTGAAACTGTGTGTGTAGAATATCTCTTACAACCTCACAAACCCCTGTGGGGATACCGGGAGATCTTTCAGTAAAAAATGTTCCTACACCTTCTAGATGTTCTGTGCTAGCAACTTCCTCGAATCTATCACTTCCTTTGACTCCTCTTATTACTATCATAATCCAATTTTTCTGCCCAATTGGCCCATTCTCCTGCCTTATATTATAAAATTAAAAAAATCTTCCAAATAATTTTCTTCTTTGTGCTCCTCCGAAATCGGAAAGTGTCAGCTGAATGCAGCAGGGAGACCAGTGAAAATTGAAAACTGGACACATACGTACCTCACTCATTATGGCCATAAGGTATGAGAACGCAGAAGAAAAAGACAGCCTCGCAAATATCAGGGATGCAGATTATCTTTTTCTTTTGCTAAAAAACCCAAACAGCAGCAACCACAACAATACCCTCAACCACAACTATTATCACAACAACGTCATCCTCCTCCTTATCGTCATAATCAACAACAACAACAACAACAAACAAACAAGCAACCTAACCCACGTTTAGCAACTAGTATGTCGCTTTCTTGTGGGCTATCACCTGCAGCCATCCCTTGTCCAGTGATTTGACGTGACATGTCATCTGGATGTTGCAGATATCTCCAGGACAGGTTGAAGCAGATGGAAGAGGAGAAGAGTATGGCCATGGAGACTGTCTCCAGATACAAGGTGTGCTGTTTATGTTCAGTCCAGTCTTTCTCTTTACAGCCTGAAAACGTGACACTGTGTCATAGTGTCAGTGCATGTGTGTGTGTGTGTGAGTGTGAGTGTGCATGTGTGTGTGTGAGTGTGTGTAGAGAATGTTTTTGAGTTCAAACACATTTTTGTTTTTCAAATGTTTTTTGGTATTGATGATTCTGCGGATTATTATTTTAAATGATCACTTTTTTGGGGCTCACTCTTTTTTTCCTTTTGATCAGATTGTGGTAATCCCACTAGGGATAACTGTTTACTAATATCCAAATGATGATAACTAAACAATTGTGGTAAAGTATTTTCTTCATATACTCTCTGACAGAGCATCTTGGAGAAGAAGAAGAACAAGGGAATCCTGAAGGTTGGGCAGAGTCGTATCGGGGGTATGGTCATCTCACAGAAACAAGGTCAGTGCTTGCCTCATTCACATTATAAGAAAAGCAATTCCCCTCTCAACTGAATGTTTTGTGTAGTCCACTAAGCGCCCACTGTATTTACACACACACACACACACACACACACACACACACATATCTTACTGACAGATGTCTTTCAAATATTAACAATAACGAGTTTACTGGAAGGCGCATTCCCCAAACTTTACATAAAATTTTGATTTTGATAGGATCTTACTTGATTATTCGTCATATAATGTAAGGCACAGGGGTCTGATTTTGTTGGGGAAAAAGGTATGGTCTTATAATCTGTAAAATGTGGAAACTTTTTTGTTGTTAATCCCAAATGGTCATCTTGTATGATGCATGACATCTTTCAGTACCCAGTAATCAGGTAATAATAATCAGGCATGGGAATTGTCCGCGAATTCGCGGATTTCCGCGAGAAAATGTTTTTTAGGGCAAAGTTTTTGTTACTAAATACTTAAATTTTTATGATAATATTATATTTTAACGCTGTGAAAATGAGGAGGGGGGGAGTTTTTTGTCTCTGACAATTCCCATGCCTGAATAATGATAATGAATAAAGCTTATATAGCAAGACCCATCCTCACAACACTTTACAAATTTAAAATAATAAATATATTATATAAAGCACAAGCCAACAAAGCATGATGCACATGCACTCTCATACAAACTCATACACACATGTATGCACACACACACACACACACACACACACACACACACACACACACACACACACATACACATACGCATGTACACACTTGCACGCAGACAGATAGACACACGCACGCACTAAAATTGAGCACTGCATGCAGACCAGCTGTACAGTAAACAGTGAATTGTGTGTGTCTATGTTCAGTGCATCAGATGATCCAGAACAACTCTGCCATCTCCCCCACCCCCCAGGCCATGGCTGACCTCCAGGGGCTGTGCTCCGCTCTGCTGGAATCCGTCAACGACAAGACCATGGCGCTGTCCCACCAGAGGAAAACAAATAAGTCAGGCACCCTTTGGGTTTAGATCACCACAAAAAAAAAAGAAAACCCAGACCCAAACAAAAAACAACAACCAACCAACCAACCCAAAACATAACAAAAAAACCTCAAGACAACAAAAACTAAAGAACCCCAGAAATGAATGCATTTAGCTTCTATGTAATTGTTAAGTTGAACATAATTTGTTTTCAGAAAGGCAGACAGATAAAGAAGGTTGACAACATTTAACCAAAAAATATCTGACCTTGCTACATATACCATACAGCAGGGAACTGTTGCTCTTATCAAACTTTTAGGCTTTAAAGATTTGAGTTATTATTATTTTTACTTCTGATGGATGAAGTAAACGCATAAAAATATAAGAAAAAATAATTATGGTGGGACTTTGGAAAACACATTCAACTTATCTGGAAGTTTCCCATAAAAGCAACACATACAAAAAACCCGTTGACACAATGATAGTCAGCTTAGCTGTAGATAAATGTGAAATTACATGCAAGCACAGCCTGAAATATTTACAGAAGTTAAAGACCAGTTATTCCTACCATTGTTTTTGTCTTCTGTGTGAATGTTATCTGTAAGCATAAGTTCTAGTAAGCTGTAAATAATTGTGAAACTATGTCTAAAGTTGTATTTCATTCTTTGCTGCATTGTCCTGTTCCCTTGTCACTGGTTCTACTCCTCACCACTACTTCTGATACTCGCCCCCATTACTACCCTTTCCCCCAAATCACAGCCACATATGACTTGTCTTATGACAGTTCCTGAACAGATAGAGACTATTACTGGTGTTGGTGTTGATATTTATGCAGGATTCTGGGCTCTCGAGTATCAGAGCTGGAGAAGAAACTGAAGACTTTGGAGGTGGCTGGATTGTGGAGCGTCTCTGGTAATAGTTTGGTGTTTTCAGGGTGATGATATTGATAACAAATAACTCTTGTTGGTTTTAATATGGTACTTCTAAACATCACAACAGTCCGAATTGGACCCGAAACGGACCGAAATGGTCTCAAGCTGAGGCATGATATACCTACGTTCAATCTTGGGATAGCAACTTTTACTCTGAGCACTGAGTTTCCTCCAAATTTTGCCTTGGGTTAGAATTAGTATAAAGTTATTTTCATGTCACTGAAACTGAAAGTGAAATTTTTAAAAGTTAAAAATGAAAGTTAAAATAATCAACATTGAAAATTATAAAATTTAATCTCTTCAGTGCTTATGACGTATATATACGTCCTCTATAATGCTTCAGTATTTACCACCGACGTATATATATGTCAGCGCTAAGTAGCGATTTTGCAGCGTTCCAAAACCGCTTGGCAAACTGGCGGCGCATGCGCAGCTAATAGGCGGTACTGAAGTGGCATTCACAGACACACACATGCACGCACTATGAAGCTCTCCTGGATGAGATATCTTAATGAAACAGTACTGGTAAGCTATAAACGCTTGTAACTGGCACACAATGTAATATTTGTATTTAGATCCTTATATCAAGCTTCAGGTTGAGTTCGTTTCGGGTCTGTTTCGCTCCGTTTTGCTCCGCTTCTGTCCATTATGATGTTTAGAGGTACCTGTTTTAATATTCTAATGTCAATGAGCTGGAAGTGGTTCATAGTAAGCATTCCATGTACACATTGCGTGTTGTCTTGTCCATTGTATGCGAAACAGTACTTCTCAGCGCACATGATTATATCACTGTTTGGTGTTGGGCTGTGCCTGCGATTTGTTTTCCTTTTGTTTTTTTCCCCTTCTCTGTCTTTCTGTTCCTTTTACCACTACTTGATTTCATACAACCACATAAGCACAAACACAATGACGCAAAAGTGCATACCTGTTTGTGGTTATTTGCATGGGAGCTAGTATGCATGTACGCCTGCATAATTAAATATATGCATAGATGTGTGTTTTGTTGAATAAAATGTCTTGTAGAGAAAATGTTTCACGTGAAAGGTTACCCTGACATTTTTTTTTCAAATCTTTTCTTCTTTTTTTCTTCTAAGCTCATGAAAGCTTTATCAAGGATGTTGCCAGCACTGAATTTTTTTTTCTCCCAAATCAAGAGTTTGGACATGGGGTTTGGGTAATTTTTTGTTCATCAAGATTTTTTGAATAATGGGGTTTGGGGATTTTTCCTCTCAAAATCAAGACTTTTGTCTTATAAAGTTTAGGGATTTTTAATTGGTGCAAACCTGGATAGTGTTGAGCGGTTGCAAAGGGAAAGAATCAGGCAGTGTTGAATGAGTTAAGGAACTTTTTACCATGATTGTATCCCTTCTCCCAGAACACATGTCCAACCTGGAGAGGCTGCGCAAGGAGTGCAGCGAGGTGAAGATGCTGGTGCCTTGCCATCGCTCAGATTCCACCGAGACCTCCTCCGACCCAAACCACCACCACCACTTGAATGACACCAACTCTTTCTCCGACCTTGACTCCGACTCCGTGCCCCAGACGCCAACCTCCTCCACAGATTTGAGTCCTTCCCACAGAATACTCACCAGCCGGGAGGTGTCCCAGCTCATCGGAGGAGGAGGAGAGGATGATGATGATGATGAAGGAGGTGGTGGTGGTGGGAGTGAAGGGGTGGGGATAAGGGGTGGGAGGAGGATGGTTGTTGGTCGGGGGGACGTGGAGTCTGACCTGGATCTTCTGCCCACCAAGGAGGAGGTGATGAAACACGTGGTGGATGAGGATGTGGAGGAGAGCGTTTTCACAGACGACAAAGTTGCTGAAGGTAAGTGCGGTTAAGCTGAGCGAATGTTGTATGCTTATCCTCCAATTCACGCTAATCTATAAGCGTTTTACATTTACCAAGAGTATAACTTGAGAATTTAATTTGGCCTATTTTCTTATGCTCACTGAGTCTTTCAGTGGGAGGAATAAATCTGGCAAAGCTAAGATTTTGCTGCTTCTAGACTGCAGATCATCCCTCTATTTTTGTCCATGTCCTTTAACTCATTTGTCACTGGTCAGTTGCTACCCTTTACAACCTGTTAGGACGAGCCATTCGATTAGGTTTGAAAACACATCACCAGAAATGTATTATGTAATGTTAGGGACCAATATTTTTAGAGAAGATTACCCACACCCTGCACTAAGCGATCATAAAATATCAGACTCCATACTTTCGTCGTTTGTCTCCTGTTGGCGGAAACAGCTTACACACAAGGAAAATTTCACATTCTGATCTTAATACCGAAAGTAAAGACTACAATTGTTGGTTGATTTCAAGAGAAGAAAGATCAACGCAAACTAAAAATAGATTATAACGTGATTCTTGAAAGCTGGTTACACGCCAGAAATCAAAACCTCTTGAAAACTCTCATGAGCCCAACCAGGCTCATTCGTCCTAAACAGTTGCGCAGACCATGAGCCGGATCCGGTTCATTCGTCCTGAGTGTGTTAATGTACATTCACTTGCACTGGTGACTTAGTCATGTGATGGGATACTTTATTCTTGTGAAGCTGAAATCACTGGTTTAGCCTGTTAATCATTGTTTTTGTCTGTGTCATTTATGCATTCACGTTTTTGAACCTTATCCCTTATTTCATGTTTTCTTTTAGTGTTTCTTGTTCATTCAAAAGCCTGCTGGTTGGGTGATTTAACAGAATGAGGGAATAAGGATTGAGTTGGATGAAAGAGAAGGTTACTTGTTGGATGAGATAAAAATAAGTGGAGATAGACAGTTTGGAAAAGGAGGGGTGGGGGAGGGCGTAGGAGGTTGATATATAAATGTAATGCATGGGTGAAGGTAGTTCAGGAGTGCTCCTGAAATCAGGATTGGAAAGTCTGAAAGTCTTCAGAATTGGCCATCTTGTCATCCAGATCCACGGTCTTATAAAATCAATCGTTTCTGCCAACATTGGTGGCAGATTAAAAGAAGATAGACATGCAATTTTAACACACCCACACCCACACCCATCATGTATACACAGACACACACATTGGAAATTGTTTTAATGCGGTCACCACTTCAGGAATGGGAAGATTCAAAGAACATTGAAATGTGTCATTTCAGGATTGTGAAATTGTTTTGCTTTCACCCATGCTATTGTGTTGCTGTCAAATTCCCTTAACCCTTTCACCAAAAGCCATGTTTTCTGCCAAAAATATATATTAAATTTACCTGAGTAGAAAACAAAATCCATCTGCAGTATTGGGGATTTTTCTGTGACATATATAAAATAAGGTCTATCCTTACTTCCCCAAAACTAAGACAATAGGGTATTTGGATACAAGGCCCCAATTTGATGCCTTTTAATGACATAGGTGTTAAATCACTGTGGTGTTAAAATGCGACTTTGGTGGTGAAAGGGTTAATGGCTTAGACCAATCTCTAGAAAGTTGTTTTTGTTGGTTCTAAACATTGTCGACTGGCATTCAAACTGCACATCATCTAAGCATAGGTTTATGATTTCTTTGTTTATCTCTGTCGCAGATTTGGGCCCTCTGAACTTCACCCTTAATGGTCAAGATCCCCCAGAATTCCCCATAGTAGGCCTGGACAGACAGGAAGATGAAGACGATAATGATAAAAATGACGAAACAGACAAATCAGAACAGCACCGGCTTCTGGAAGAGACGGACAACAGGGAAACGGCCGAAAAACTGAAAAGCTTAATGGAAAGCGTCACCGCCAAAATTTTAGAACAAAACCACAGCAGTAGAGGGAGGTCACTGAGCAGTGATTGTGAGGCCTCCCATTTGACGGAGAAGAGGGATGTGAGGGTGGTGCAGGCAATGGACTCTCCCGGACCGTCGCCATCGTCAGCAGCGTCAGCAGAGCTGACAGGGTCCCCCTCCAAACAGCCGCTGCTCCGGGATATGTCGGAGCCCAGCCAGGAGCACGATCCGGAGCAGAAGAGTGTGGAGTGTTGATGAGGGGGGGCTTTTGGTAATAAGAATCAAGGGCTTTTTATTTTTGTCTAATTTGTTCATAGCCTCTATAGGCTCCTTTGACGTATTCTAAACAGAACTAGAAATAAGTAGAATGTGGTTACGTTTTTGTGCGCGTTTGTAGTTTAGCTTGTTTTTTTTTTTTGTCCTGCAATGGTTGAAAGGTTAAGTTTATATTGGCAGTGAAAAGTCGATAAGAGCAGGGAAAGTCCCGCTGCCTGGTATGAACCAGGTATGATATCTAGGTTTCCCCAGTCTATACCCCCCCCCCCCCCCCCCCCAAAAAGGAGACGAAATCCCTGTAGCTAGAAAATCATACCAATACCAATACTAATTATTATTGCATGTTATTTGGCTGTTTGGTCATTGCTGTTGTCTGTGATATGAGCAACTTGTGCTCCCCCCCCCCCCCCCCCCAAGAAAATCCTCAAAGCAATATGGGACAAAATATAATTAGATATTAACAGGTTTTGACAAAATGTTAAGGAGAGTTAGCCTACCACCCAGTAAGTTAAAAAACAAAACAAAACACCAACAGATCTTGTAATTTTTGGAGACAGGCCAGCTCATTCAGATACAGGAGCTTTTAAAAAAAACCAAAAAAACTTTTGATGTAATTATGCGAATACTAAGCATAAGAATATGCAATGAAAGATAGAAAGCTTCCGTTTTGTTGATAACTTTGTAGGAAACAATTAAAAAAAATGTTTACAAGGTCTTTTTGTATTTTCTTCGCATTCCTTTGTTTTTAGTAGATCAGTTGTTATTCTTAGATGGCATTTTAAAACCTCTGTGGAGATATGGAGCTACTTTGGTGGGGGTCTGCATGCGGAGATTCTGTGCGGAAACCCGTGCGCAATCCGTAAATAAGTAAAAGAAAGAAGGGAAAAGATGTGCGCACGTGTCCGTATTTCCCCTAATCCATAAAGTCTTACCCTTCTTTCTTCCACTTATTTACGGATTGCGCATGGGATTTCTGCATGAACTGTGAACGAGGCCTTATGCTTTCCAGTTTTAAATCAGATTTAGGATTTTTTTTCTGTTCACTTTTCATAGCTCTACAGTTGATGTGAGATATGACTGAGCAATTCCTCCTGTAAATATCAGTTATATTGTTTTTTCTTCGATCACATTGAATTATTTCCACATTATGGAGATTTGACTTATTGTTTTGTACATAATGTTTTTTAAAAATAATTTTTGTAAAGATTTGTTTTGCTTCTTTTATTTTTTTCTTCTATCTTTAATTTTTCTCCTTTCTTTATAATCTTTGAAACCTGGATTATAAAGTTATGAAAATCGAGTTTTGTTGGCCAAACAGAGAAGTGAAACACAAAGAATTAGAAGAGAATGATATTGAACAGTGATACTGAATAAAGCCCAAATTATATGATGATTGGAGATTTATTTTATTGCTTCCTTGAGGATTTTAGATCTTCTGGTCACCAGCAGAGATACTGCCCTCAAATATTTGAATGAACATTTTGTTTGATATTAAATTTAACAGAGATGAGATTGTCCTCCTTTTTGATGGCCCCAGGGGTCACGTTTGAGAACAGTGTAAATCTGTTGAGAAAATGTGGAGGGAGGTGGGGGGGAGGGGTGTCTCTCTGTCATCTGTGTCTGTCTCTGTCACTCTCTTTAGCTACCAGAAAACCACCAGCCTTGAGTGAGTGATCTTTGTGATTTCACTTTAAAAAAAAAATAGGATCAAGGCTTTTAAATTTTTGATAACTTTCATATCCCAGAGGCGGATTTTTACAGGTTAAAAAGCAAAAATTCTTCAGCTTCATTGAGTTTTGTCCCCTGACACCACCAGGGGCTTTGCTCCTGGACCCCAACGGGGGCCTACACCGGCCTCCGGACCCCCGCCTTTTTTCCTCCTTTTTTGTTCTGTGGGAATCTCATCTCTGTTAATTTTCATGGTTAAGTTGGACATGACATGGCTCATTTCAGACATTTTGTTTGATACTTTCATGGTTAAGTTGCGCAAAGCTCATTTCAGACATTTTGTTTGATACTTTCATGGTTAAGTTGCGCAAAGCTCATTTCAGACATTTTGTTTGATACTTTCATGGTTAAGTTGCGCAAAGCTCATTTCAGACATTTTTGTTTGATACTTTCATGGTTAAGTTGCGCAAAGCTCATTTCAGACATTTTTGTTTGATACTTTCATGGTTAAGTTGCGCAAAGCTCATTTCAGACATTTTTGTTTGATACTTTCATGGTTAAGTTGCGCAAAGCTCATTTCAGACATTTTTGTTTGATACTTTCATGGTTAAGTTGCGCAAAGCTCATTTCAGACATTTTTGTTTAATACTTTCATGGTTAAGTTGCGCAAAGCTCATTTCAGACATTTTGTTTGATACTTTCATGGTTAAGTTGCGCAAAGCTCATTTCAGACGAAATCGTGTTTGATACTTTCATGGTCAAGTTACACATGGGTTGTTTCAGACATTTTTGTTTGAGAATGTCATATTATTATGACTGTCATTATTGTATTAATGTATTATTCTAATGGTCGGGATGCACATGGGTGATGAATACAAAATGGGTTTTTCCACACGGTTGTGTTCAATCAGCATCTTCCCCCCACCTACCCACCCGCTTGAGTGTTGCATTGTTTAATATTAACAACGCATTCCTTGTATATGTTTGTGTAATATTTAAAGATTTTATTGTGGTCAAATTATTTTCCGTTGCATATTGTATTTTTGTCTGCTGTTGATGACAAATTTCCAGTGAGAATTTTTGATTGATCTTAAAATTGTTAAACTTTGGTCCCTAGTTTGTGATTTAAAGTGTACTTAATGATACAATTTCCATTTTCTGATTTTGTTACTTGATTGGTTGGTTGAAAGGCATTTAGTGCAAAGTACCTTTGTTTAGGACAAAATTGTATGTTTCACATTTTGTTCCTATTCAATGTTCATTTGACAATTCCATATAAATATTATACTTTTGTTTCTCTGTACCCATGTGTGTGTGTGTGTGTGTGTGTGTGTGTGTGTGTGTGTGTGTGTGTGTGCGTGTGCGTGCGTGTGTGTGTGTGTGTTGTTGTTGTTATTTAATGGTTTTTCATTGAAATTTATAATAGTGTGTGGGCGTGTGTGCGTGTATGTGTGAATTAAAAAAAAAACCACACTGTAAAATTGAACAAGATGGGATATTGCATATAAATAGTATGTGTTGTTTTGAAAAAAAGCTTATGCTAATAACAAAGCAAAACTTGAACAGGATTTTTTTCTAGTCATGTTGTTCAGTTGCTTAACAAAACGTTGCTAATGGTCCATAATGTAGCATCAGTTGAGCAAAGCATTTGCATGGCTTTTTATGGCTTTTTGTAACAATGATTTACCATCTTTTTTGGACTATAAGGCAATACTTTTTTTCCCAGACTGAGACCCCTACGCCTTAAAATATGACTAATAATGTATGTAGTAAGAAAATAGAGTAAATAAATCTGAATTTTGTGTTAATTTTGGGGGGTGCGCTTTATAATCAAGCGCACCTAAGTTGACATAATTTCAACGGCAAATGTGGCTATGAACTGTGTTCAGCATTCTGTAGGTTCCAGGTCATGGTGTATGTTTCTGGCCCATTGTTGTTTAGGAACAATAATTTGGCATGAATAAATGATTTTCTGAAAAAACTAGGGGAGAGCACTTCGTGAAAATTAGAGTTGATTACCTTGACTTGCTCGGTCAAAACCATAGGAACAATGGCGGCATGGCGGCGAAGCTTGAATCCACAGGATGCGAGTCAGCGACTTGCAAATGAAAAAATGAGGGGCGGCCATTATCCACAAACTGAGAGAACTTGCAAAATATGACGTAAAAATATAAATAACATCAATTTTAGATGCACAGTGTTCTAAGTGATGTAAGTTTACTCAAGCACACGAAGCGAGAGCTGGGGATCTACCTGAAGGTAGAGTAACTTCACCTGTTTGACCGATTGCAAGATCACTCCCACACACCATGAAATTACTCCCCTTAATTATTTCTGAACAATTCCTATTCATGGCTATGGGACTTAAAGGCTGGGCAAAGGAGCAGTTTAGCTACTCTCCTCATGTTCTGGGCTTTCAATCTCAAAGTGCAGTTCTTTCCGTTTCGTGAAAACAGAAATGTTCCTTCCCAGTGAAAAAATTCAATGCAATAATTTGCTGGGAGGTAGAAACTCCTGCTTGGGGGTAGAAGCCTTACTCCCTTAGCCAGTTCGTTTTTTAACCGAATCCCACCTTTACAGTTTGAGCTTAACCCTCTGGGCACGACGTAAAAGTCGTAAAATTGAAGACTGCAGAAACAAACCGGTACTTCTTATTTTTACTTTTTATCTCTCATACAAACATTTGACTGGGAAACCTATACATGTTTAGAAAGAAGAAAGCTTGAATTTTGCAATGAAAGTAAAGAAAACAACTTGCCTTGAATATGGTGACAGCAGTAATCCAGTAAAGCACTTTCACTGTGGCTGCAACTAACCCCACCCCCCCCCCATCTGACGATGATCTGCTCGTGTCAGACATCACAAAGCCATGCAGTTGAACCCTTTTCCTTCACTTTGAACCCTGTTCCTTCACTTTGCAACACGAATACAAGCCTAATTACCTTCCTAGTCTGCATCAGAGTAGCTATCGGCAACATACTCATCCTCATAATCACTACTTTCATAACTCATTTTCACACAAACAAATGCAAACTGACCGATAAAATGGTTATATTCAGACAGCTGGAAGTCGTAAGAGTGCTACGAGCTTTCTGATTGGTTAGCTGTATTACTTATTCGATTGGCCAAAGTTGAAATATGAACTGAGCTGAACTGAGCCACGATCGTGGCCCATCGTGCCCGTCCCGGGGAGCCCCGATCCGCCGGTGGATCGGGGCTCATCGTGCCCAGAGGGTTAATCCTGTTGATGAACAGTCTTTAGATTCATCAATGAGATGTATTTTTGCTTTTCAATATGTGGAAAATTAGTTTTATGTGTACTGTAAAAGTGTTCAACATGTTAATTCAAATGCTTGATGATAAATGTGGGATATTTATTGGAAAGTAAATTAACTCAGTTGCTCACACAATCATGTGACAATGTTTTCGTTTGGAACATCTTAGAATAATTATTTGTCGTTCTCTCTCTGGACTCCCCCCCCCCCCCCCACCTCCGCCTTTTGTTCTATTTCAGTATTTCTAAACGCTTTCTGCTTATTTTTACTTTGATCTCTTACAATCCTTCTCTTAGTCAATAAAACATTGGATAATATTGTCTTTTGTCTGATCTGACATTATAAGCTCAAGGCATTGTCACTAATGGTTATCTGATTTCTTATGAGGTGTTGGATTGTAATTTATTCAATTATTGGAATTTGGTTTCAAAACGTTTGATTTCTGACCTTTTGTTGTTGTTGGGGAATAGGGTTATATATATCTTCTTTTTTTTGACATTTGTGTATTTCATTGACTTTTGTTTTGTATTATGGTTTATTATTTGCTTGTTTCTCTCTCTTTAAAAACAAATCTATTCTTTTGTGTTGAGATATTCACTACAGTATGGTCTCTAATGTTTGTTTTGTGATTTTTTTTCACTTTGGAAAAGATGCATTATTTCAGCTTCTAAAATTTTATATAGAAGATCCAGATTTGTTTTGTTTCAGTGTATGTTGCGATTTATTTGCTTTTCTTTGTTGACATGTGTGTCTTCTTAACTGGCATTTGTTTTTGCATCGTTTCTTACCAACAATTTATTTCTGATTTTTCTGTTTTGGGATTAGATCTACTGATTTTGTTTGCTTTGCATTTGTTGGCATGAACTTTTGTTTTTAAATTTGGTTCAAGATTTGATCGTTTTTTCTCTTTTGTCTAGTCTTCTGAGATATTTAATATATATAAATTTTTATAGACTAATTTATTTCATGACCCGGATGCATTTGTTTGGTTTTGGCCAAAGGAATTATTCTCAAGGATCTAGTCATTTCAGATGCAATTGAATATAATCATATTATGTGCTCAAAGGGATCTGATCTTTTGTTTTGAATGGCTGTAGACCATTTACGTTCTTCTGTGATCTATCTCAGTATGTTTTACTGTGCCACAGCTTTTATTTTAGCGATTTGTTTGACCCCTAATATTGTTGTAGTATGTGGAAACATGCAGTGTCTGTCGATATTCTACAGAAGCGTTATGTGCTGTTGCATCGTTGTTCATTGAAATATTAGGCGGATGATCCTTTCAGATGTAGCAAGGTGTTTATGGGCAGACTTCTTCCAATAACTGTTTGGCCTCCGGCACCATTTTCCATCACTGCCCTTTACTCTTTGCCTTGGCTTGGGGAAAAACGACCCCCCCCCCCCCCCCCCCCCCTATGTTTCTAAACAGTTGCTAAAATTAAAATTAGTGAAAAATATGGAAGTCCACAAAATATGATAGGTCTCTGATCTGTATCAGGTGTTTAGTTTACCCCAGTGGGTCAGGATCCACCTTGCTTTGACTCAACTGGCTTCAGGGTCCAGTTACAGAGCTAGCTCATAGTGCTGCATCCAAAGGGATTGCTTGGCCTTTGGGGACCTTCCCCAATGCCATATGTTATCAAATCCCTTTGGCACAGCGAGTGGGGATGCACCCTGGGCAAGGCATCTCCACTACGAACAAAATTTAGCCCAGCCCACCGAAATAACAGCTGCCCCCTCTGTCATAGATGGAAATGGCAGATTGGCATACCTTTGTTAAAATAAAATCCAGTGGTTTTGGAGTTTAGGCAGAGCAAGTGCTTGTAAGTTAGACATCGAGTTGTTTTGGGGCTCAGTTGGAGACATATTTGTAAGTTTGTGGTTTGGGAGTTCAGTTACAGTTAGAAATCCAGCGATTTGGACATTCATTTGCAGAGCTTGTCGTTTTAAGTTCAAAATCCACTCACTTTGTTCATTTACAGGGCTAGCATTATTTCAAAGTTTTGAAAGGATAACCCCCTAAAAAAAACCCACCCAGATTCTGTATGCAAGGATTATTATTTGTCACAGAATAGTGTATTCTGAGCATGGGTCTTGTCAATGAAAATGTTATTTTGATTGTCTCCCAAAGTGTATTGGACATATTAGAGAATTGTGTTTTCCTTTAAAAACATGTGCAATTTCTGTGGAGGAGCAATATCAGAGCAGATAATAGAATAACATTCATTGTGCTCTCTGACTTTAACATTTGCCAAATGATTTAAAGTATAATATTATTCAAACTGTTGGATGTGTTGGCAATTTGATTTCGTCTAAAGTGTGTGTGTGTGTGTGTGTGTGTGTGTGTGTGTGTGTGTGTGTGTGTGTGTGTGTGTGTGTGTGTGTGTGTGTGTGTGTGTGTAGTGTAGTGTGGTGTGGTGTGGTGGTGTGGTGTGGTGTGGTGTGGTGTGGTGTGTGTGTGTGTGTGTGTGTGTGTGTGCACAAAAATGAGAGAAAGACAGAGGGAGATGTAAGACTTTAGTTGATATTTTTAAGGTACCATGCATCACACAGAAGAAGAAGTTTGCACAGGATAACTCAGAGTTAAATTTATTTGGATACTGATGATCTTTTATCACATCTCAACAACAACAACAACAAATAATTTAAGAATATCTCAAGGCTGTCAAATAAATGAATCAAATAAAATGCAACATGTTTTATCTTATAAACTTTATAAAAGTTATTAGTTTGAATTCTCTGAGCTTAATATCATATTCTATTTTGATTTTTCAATGACTGTTATTCTTTTGCATCTGCATGTATCTATCAGGTTATTCAGATTCTACATATCCCAAGGAAGCACGCACGACACAAGCAGGCACACACATGCATGACTTGTAAACAGTGTAGAGAAAAGTATGGTGGTTTTTGTCATAATTATATGTTTTTGTTCACCTTCTCTCTTCCCCCCCCCCCTCCTTTTTTAGCACATAAAAGAACACAGGAAGTATTTCTCCCAGTCAAGCAGCATTATTCCTTCCGCCAAGAGAAAATCTTTTCCTTTGCGAACGTAAATTTTGTTTTTTTACTCGTGAAATGACTACTTTTTGCTTGCTTGCTTTGCATTATAATCATGCTCTCATTAAAAAAGAAAAGAAAAAAAAAGTTGTTTTTCTTTTCCACAATTGTACATTTGATAAGTTTTGAACTTTGTAACACACTGCTTCTGAATGTCATTGGATCTTTTCCTATAGGTTTGGCAGCCAAGCATTTTTTATTTTATACTTTTGATAAAGAAATATAACCATTTGATACATTTAACAAAAAGAATGTTGTAAGATCAAGAGTCTTTAAAGAAACTGATGACAATAGAAAGTTAAAGGAAACTGATGAGAAGAGAAAGTTATTAAAATCTGAAACAACCCTTCAGTTTTTTAATGAGATAAGAGGGCATGAAATATATCACAGTGAAATAGACAGTCATTGTCAACAACAAGTTACTAAGGATAAGTATCACAAAATCATTTATTAAAATATCACAGCTTAACTGAAACATTCTTGTGATAAAATCAAATAATATAAATTAAAAAAATTAATCATAATGTATACACAGTAATTTGTCAACTAAAGCGAAAGGAGTATTATCACAGACTTACGTCGATGCTTATAAAATACAACATAAATGTAATACTTAATGTAATGACTTTGTAAGACACAATATAATACAATGCTGTAAAAACGAGAAAACAGTACTAGGCAAATAAATGCTTTTGTTGATTGCTCGTGGACTGTAAAAGCCACACGTGTGCACACTGATATTAACACTTTTCTGTCCATATAACCAATATATAAACCGACACAGACAATATTAAATCTTCCAGGCAACAGAATGGCAGTAAAATCTCCCATGTAACACATA
Source organism: Phymorhynchus buccinoides (assembly GCA_017654935.2). NCBI lineage: Eukaryota > Metazoa > Mollusca > Gastropoda > Neogastropoda > Raphitomidae > Phymorhynchus > Phymorhynchus buccinoides. The sequence goes on from JAGGCT020000834.1 coordinate 84,300, forward strand.
CGACACAGTAGACGTGGAAACCCCATGCACAATCCGTAAACAAGTAAAAGCTAGAAGGAAACAAATAAGCGCACGTGTCCATATTTCCCCTAATCTGTATATTTTTGTCCTTCTTTCATTTACTTATTTATGGGTTTGCGTGCATAACTTCCGCGTCTAATGTGTCCGAGGCCTAAAGTAATAACAGGTCGATCCAACAAAGAACAAATACCGCATTATCACAAGGAAGTCATCTTTCTTGAGCAATATTTCATGTTAGTAAAAAAAAAAAAAAAAATATAGGTATTGATCTTCATGAAATGAAGATAGACCTTAAGTGACAAAGAATGTCTCCAGACAATTAAAACTGGATTCAGGCACTGAGTGTGAAAGCCATAATGTTGCCCACAACTTGGAATCCACTGACCCTTTCAAAAGTTTTAGTTTATAAAAAAATCATAGCTTAGCATGGATGGTTCAAAATGCAACAATTAATTAACCTTTGCAAAACTGCAAGATTTTACAGATTTAACCAGTTGAACATTATTACTCCCCATTTTAAACCTTACATAGTTTGGATGATGATCTAACATTTATTTGGAAGTTGTCGTTTTTGTTTTTTCTTGTTACCCAATAAATATAGAACAGGGCACATACAGAACAAAATGCAGAAAACAAACTCTTGGTAATGGTCAAAATACATGCTATTATTTTTCACTTTCCCCCCATAGCAACACAGTGATAGGCTAGTCATATCATCATTAGTATAACACTGTGTTGTCATGGGGAAAGAGTGAAAAATAATGTACTTTGACCCTAAGTAAAGCGCAAGTGCAGCTGACATATTTGACCCACTCGATTACTACCTTATCACGATATACTGGAGATAATTACACATACACACACAAACCCAAGGCAAGAATGGTTGATTCCTAAACATCAACATTCCTCAAAGCCTTCAACCCTCTCTTTTTCTTCTTCTTCGCTCTTCTCGGCGTGAGGTCTTCCTCATCTTCCAAGGGTGGCAAACGACCGACGGGCTGATTATTGCTTGCCCCGCCCCCACCCCTACCCTCTCCATACGACATACTGGCCCCCATGGCGATGAAATCCATGCCTTCACTGTAGTCTGGACGACTTTCTCCTACAACCCTCTGAGAACGTTGATACCCATCTCCATTGCTGAATCGACGACTGTCGTCTCTGGAAGCTCTGGTGTTTCTGACGTCTGGGTGTCTAGGTGGATCGTTGTAGGCTGGGCCATCGTACTGATCCTGGTCAAAGTCTGGGGATTCTCGGATAGTTGTGGCTGCAGTTGCGTTGGCCATGCCGCTCAGCAGGCTGGTACTGGAACCCTTTTTCTTCACTTTCTTTTGCTTGTTGGAACCTCTTCTGTGGAAAGCAATTAAATAAATGTATGTGTGTGTGTAAATATAAAATGCATACATGTATGTGTGCGCAAGAGCATGTGCGTTTGTTTGTAGGCATGGGAGGACCTGTATTCAATTCTGTATTTTTGTTTACATGTTGTGTTCTGTATTAGTTGGAGAAAACATTTGGGCTTTATTAAGACAGATTTTCTTTGAACATTGCTATTTCAGCACATGGCCCTGTGAATGTCTATGGGATGAAAATGTATTAACAGCAATCAATGGCAAACAAACTGCTATTGCCAATGGCAACAAAACTACTTCAAATGTTGGAAATGCGGACAAATTATACAACACAATTCTGATATTAATTTGTTAGACCGTAAATGAATGACACAACTATGACATTATTAAAAAAAATACTTTGGTCCAAAACTTTTTTAACTGACAACGCCCTTAAACCTTATCACAGTCTACGCTTTCTCATTCATTTACTCTTCTGTTTTTACATAGGGAAAATAAAAGCTAACTAACTCACCCCACAGAAGGCTGTGCGGACAAAGAACGGAGCAGTCTGGAGGGTCGCACGAACAGGGTGTGATAGATCCTCTCCACAATACTGCTGTTCCTTCTGCCACGTTTCCTGCCACAAGAAAATGTATAATGCTAATAATATACTTATAGAAATGTGATGCTGTTTTACATGTAAAACGACCCGTTTTGTTCTCAAACGTTTGTTACATCAGACATTTGACATCCACCCACACACGTGCATGGGCACATAGACAGACAGACACACACACAAACACAAGTTTGACACGAAATGGACTAAAAATATACCGAGACAAAATATTCATAAAAAACAAAGAAAGAAAGAAACAAAAGACATAAACAACCAACAAATAGAATGGGAGACAACTTGACTTCCAATTTATTGATAGCTCAATCAACCACACATGGCGTCCTTGTGTGTCCATGTCTGTCTGTGTCTGTGCATGTGCGTAAGCCTAAGGGCGTGTCTAATCCTTACAGGGTTTCCTGTTCACAGCCCTCGGTGATCTGCTTCAGGATTTGTTGGATGTCCTCCTCCGTCTTCCCCGGGAACAGCATGTGAAGGACGTCCAGCAGTTCTGTCTGGCTGAACTTGCCCACCCTGACCAAGCCTGCCACGAAGGCCAGCTCCTGCAATGAAAAGGTAGCATTGATAGCACCAACAACATGTAGAAAACATCCAGAAGATCAGTCTGAATTTGATTTAATTTGACCAAGCCTGCCACGAAGGCCAGCTCCTGCAATGAAAAGGTAGGCTATAGCATTGATAGCACCAACAACATGTAGAAAACATCCAGAAGAACAGTCTGAATTTGATTTAATTTGACCAAGCGTGCCACGAAGGTCAGCTCCTGCTATGACTAAAGCAATATGATAAAAAGAGCGCAATGGACAAGAACGACAGCAGCAGCAGCAACAACAACAACGACAGTAGCAACTGTGCTACAACAATACTAGCATGTGGAAGACGTCCATATATGAGAAGAACCGCGATTTGCCTGAATTTGCCCACCCTAGGCCTGTCATGAAGGTGAGATGTTGTAATGAAGGTGAAGAAGAAGGAGAAGAAGAAGACGTCACCATCATCATCAATAGTAGGGCATAATAACAACAAAACAACAACAAAAAGCACATGGAAGACATCTAATAGTTCATTGAATTTACCCGTCCTCACTAATTAAGGCAGCACCTACGAAAGCTAACTCCTGTAATGGTTATCAACAACAACAACATACATTATTTATATGGCGCTGAATCTCAATAGAAATCAAATCAAAGCGCACACACACGTTAGCATTCATAACGCATTCAAACAAAAACGCAATACAAAGCGAACACACACGTATGACATATAAATGGTATATATCAGAAACAGACCTAAAGGTAAGAGAGAGAAGAGAAAGAGAGTGAAGTCTCAATGACGGGGTAACAGGTGAGTTTTGAGGTTAGATTTGAAAGGAGAGAGGGTCGGTCGCTGACAGAGGGAAAGAGGAAGTTTGTTCCAGGAGTTTTGTCCTGAGACAGCAAAAGAAAGAAGGAAAACAATATACGGATTAGGGGAAATATGGACACATGCACACAATATGGAAGAAAGGAAGCAAGTGAGCAAACACACATACACACACAACCACACGGACACAGATGCACATACATACACGCAAACACGCACGCACTCTCTCTCTCTCTCTCTCTCTCTCACACACACACACACACACACACACACACACACACACACACACACACACACACACACACACACACACACACACACACACACACATGCGAGCACATGAATAAACATTTGTTTGGATGTGGTGCAAAAGCCCAAATTGAGTCTTGTTTTAAACCAAAACCAAACATCCTTAACGTTCAGACAAGAAACAAGTAAACATAGACCTAAGTGTACTCACAGAAAGTAAGGGAACACTTTCAAAACAGACATGTTTCGGTTATGTGCTCGTAGGTTCAAAACACTTCGCGTCTGGAACTTCAAACTTGACAGGCACATACGTAAGACCCATGGCCTTGCAGTGACAGCACAAATGTTTCGTGACCGCCATTGGTTTCTGTAGTAACGCGAGTTTAAAAACGCCTAAACAAATGTAACAAATATAGTGCATTGGCATTTCCCCCCTTGAGTGATTTGTGCAAAATGGTACTCGGCACATGTTAGCAGGAAGCCTAAAGAATGAGTACAACTCTCAATAATTTCTTTTCTTAACAGAAGAGATATGTACTGAAATGATTCGCTTAGTTACGATAGTTCAGTGAAAATTGAGTATTTTGGAACTTGGGAGACCCTTAGCATAGCTGCAGAAGGGGGTGACTGTGCAGAAGGGGGTCAGCAATTCATTGCACTATCTCTTTTGTTTAGAAAAGATCCTTTTGTAAGTTGTACTCATTTGTTAAGCTCCCTGCCAACACGTGCTGTGTATCATTTTGCTCCATTTATGAAAAGAATGCCAATTCACGAAAATTTCTTTCAAAGTTTTGGATTTTGGCGCCAATGAATATCGCTTTCAAGGCCATGTTTTGTGTGTGTGTGACTGCCAAGTTTTAAGCTCTATATGCGAAGCATCTTGAATATATCGAGGGGTGAATGCCAGAACTGCCTATCTGTGTTCTTTATTCCTTTTGAGATAGACCGTTCTGGCAGGCACCCCTCGATATGAGCAAATAATAACAACAAAAATGTTTGTTTTGAAAGTGTTCCCTAACTTTTTTGGGCGGCATATATCACATACAAACACACAAAGACGGACAGACAGGCAGGCAAGCAATCAGACAAAGGTAATGTTATTTCTATCTTGACAGTAACTTGTGGTTAGTTGACAGACACACAACACTCTTTTCTGGGTAACTTGACAGACAAACAGACGGACGAACAGACAGACAGAAGGACAGACAGGTGGACAGCCAGTTCTTATTTTGCACGGTAACTTGCCTCTTCCTGAACTTTCTTTAGTTTGACCACATCAAACTCCCGACGAGTGTGGGCCAGAGTCTGGCTGATTTCACGATCCAGACGATTTCTGGATAACACATTATTTCAAACTTAATATATTTGTTTCTTGTTACTTGCTTTGGGTTTTGATTCCAACATAAAAATCTAAATGGATCTTTTTGACACATATACATGCATGCATGCATGCATGTGTCCGCACGCGTGCACACACACACATATACACACACATTTTTATATATACATACAAGCACAGGCACACACATGCAAACTCACACATACATGTACGCATACATGCACCCACGCACCAGTTTGCGTGCGCACGCGCGCAAACACACACACACACACACACACACACACACACACACACACACACACACACACACACACACACACACACACACACACACACACACACACACACACACACATACACCCCCCCACACCCCCACACACACACATACACCCCCCCCCCCACACACACACACGCAACCCACCTACCCCCACAACCCCCTACCCCCACAACCCCCTACACCCCCCACACCACCACCCTTTCCCCTGCCTTACTTAAACTTCTCCATGGCCACCAGATGTTTGTGCACGAGCATCATGCGACGCACTTTGGCGGCGAACTTGCTCTTGGAGCCCGTCATCAGCCTCTTCATCTCAGACTCGTGCTGCGACATCAGCAGCTGCTCCCTCTGCTGCATGCGAGCCTGCAGCTTGTTCTTCAGAATCTGAAAGTATTGTAGAGTATTGTATTGTATCTCTGCTGCATGCGAACCTGCAGCTTGTTCTTCAGAATCTGAAAGTATTGTACAGTATTGTATTGTATCTCTGCTGCATGCGAGCCTGCAGCTTGTTCTTCAGAATCTGAAAGTATTGTAGAGTATTGTATTGTATCTCTGCTGCATGCGAACCTGCAGCTTGTTCTTCAGAATCTGAAAGTATTGTACAGTATTGTATTGTACTGTGTTGTATTGCACTGTATTGTAGGCCTACTGTACGGTATTGTAATACATTATATTGTATTGTATTGTACTGTATCGTACACTACCATATTGTGTTTTATTGTATTGTACAGTATTATATTGTGTTGTATTGTATTTTATTGTATTGTATTGCATTGCATCTCTGCTGCATGTGGGCCTGCAGCTTCATCTTCAGAATCTGAAAGTATTATAATGTACTGTATTATATTGTGCTGTTTTGTATAATATTGTATTGTACTGTAGGCTACTGTATTGTATTGTACTATACTAGTAATCGCCCCGTGGCAGTTAACCCCCGTGGCAGTTTTAACCCCGTGGCAGCTATCTCCTCCCTACACCTACCCCCTCCCCACATTTACTTGCTCGGGGACTTATCTGCCACTCGGCGACACACTTGTTTGCTATTGTGGCTTTCAACAGACAGCCAGTCTCAAACACACGAAAGTGAAACTTTCGGTTTTACATTTCCAAGAAGAAGGCAGCATTTCACCTTCCAAGAAAATGGATCACAAATGTGTAAGGTCTTTCTTTTCAGGGGGGGGGGGGGGGGGGGGGGGGGGGGGGGGGGGGGCACATCTTGACGTATCGCAGAAAGAGTGTTTCATAATCATATCGACTTTGACCCCGTGCGCGCAGAGAGAGAGAGAGAGAGAGAGAGAGAGAGAGAGAGTAGTACTTCTTCTTCTTCTTCGTCTTCTAAGTTCTTGTTCTTCGGTCGTTCAGGCATGTTTCTGTCAATTACGAACGTAGATGCATCATGCTGCTGTTATGCGCCTAAGTAAGAATAATTAGGCCCAGCATGTCTGACTTCGGGTAGAGGAAATCTTTTTGAAAGTATTTGTTGAAAAAAGGCAGGAGAATTTCTGTCAATTACGAACGTAGATGCATCATGCTGCTGTTATGCACCTAAGTAAGAATAATTAGGCCCAGCATGTCTGACTTTGGCTAGAGGAAATCTTTTTGAAAGTATTTCTTGAAAAAAGGCAGGAGAATGGACCGGAAAGGCAGAACGATAGTAGATAACAGCATGCAAAGGGAAAAGGCAGAATCAAAGAGACTGACAGATTAGAGGTAGTTATAAGCACATAACTTCCAGAAGGTGGGGGAACTATTTGTACGGAAGACCCCCCCCCCCCTCCCAGTATCCCTAGGGGGGGAAGCTTGCTGCGTTCTACTCCCACCCCACCCCCCCCCCACACCCCCCACCCCCCACCCACACACAGTCTCTCTCTCTCTCTCTCTCTCTCTCTCTCTCTCTCTCTCTCTCTCTCTCTCTCTCTCTCTCTCTCTCTCTCTCTCTCTCCACTGTCTGTATAAAAATAGCTGCAGCGGGGCTCGTAGCGGGGAGGCAAGCAAAGAGCCAAAGACATTGAAAAGAAAAGACTGGCATCTGGTCCCTGTTCCCTATATCAGTAGTGAGGACAGAAACACTGGTTGTGTCCCTTTTAAACATCTTTATGACATAACACGTCGATAGGCCAGTTGAATTCTCCGTTCAAATTCCAATCTGAGTCTTTGCATAGCCGCCACTGTGAACTACCCCACTAACGATAACTCTATCAGCCAGGCTCGCCGTAACTCTTAAGTAGTCCATTTTCCCCTTTTAGGGTCTTTGGTTATGTGTGAAGTGTTGTTGAAATTAGCGTCCTGCAAAATAAATCGGTTTATAGCGCGTGTTTATGAACGGATGGTGTTGAAATTTTGCACGACGATAGTCACTATCCCTGGTCACGCATGTTCCAAATCTCGTGTCAATGTCGGGTCTGGTTACGCCGCGGTTTGTGAAAACGTGAAGCGGCCTGTCGGCGCCCGTATCTCCGGCATTTCGAAGGCAATCGGCCCAGAAACTCCGGAGATACGGGCGCCGAGAGGCCGGCGGATGCGCGTTTCGCGCATTTGCAAAACCGCGCAAATGATACGACCGCCTTGGTTGCCGTTGCCATCGCCCCGTGAGGGCTCACAGCAAATTTGAAGCGCGGATTCGGTAGAAAAACGGCGGAGTTATAAGGCCCGTTTCGTGTTTCAGACACACACACACACACACACACACACACACACACACGGACAGTTGGCTTATTACTATATGATGATTATATCACATTTCTAGACTGTCTTTCTAATGGTGTTATATTCCGTGAGGCATAAATTCTACAAATGCGTATTTAATAAAATCATAAAAAATCATCCTTTTCACCTATCTTTGTGAATGTTTAATATGTTATTTTATGTTCATTATTACGTGTCATAGCAGTAATTAGATTAATCGTCTCTACAAAATAAAGACACAAAACGATTAGGAACGACATAAGCATTTTTTCATTTGTTAAATTATATATTTATTGTAAACGCCTAGGGCATTCATTTGATTTGGCGTGTAAATGTTCATAATAATAATAATATAATAATAATAAATAAAAAAAAAAAAAATAATGATAATAATAATAATAATAATAATAAGTGACCCTGTGCCATTTCAACAAGTTGTGATTGGAAATTGGTGTTGATTGCAGCCCAAACATGACTAATGGCTTTTGTTTCTAATTTTGTTGAATTGTGGAAATGCTCAGACTGTTGTTGTCTGTTGTTCTGTACACTTGGATTCTGCCGTGAATGTGGCTTATGTGACGAGAGATTAAGTTGACAACGATGGCATTTATCCCCGAGAAGCAAAGTACGGTCACCTGCGCAGTTCTGTCTTGTCTGTGAGGTGCATGAGCGTACAGGACCTACGTTTTTGTCGTCTCATCGGAGGGTTCAGACCATAAGATATAGTGGTCTAGTGGAGAGTGAACAGACACGGTTTCTGCTGTAGCCAGGATCGAACCCGGATTTGTTTCCAACGAGGCGAACACCTGCCCTCAGAGCCACTCTACCATTCTTAATAACACATATTGTAACAACGGTGAAACCTTGAGCTTGGAATTGAATTGTGTTATGATATAATTATATTATTGTAAGCAGGAAAGAAAATCATTGTACGATTAAAAAAAAAATATAGGACAGTCCCTCCCCTGTACTTGATCACGAATGTCATAAAAGCTAACGTTCAATAAACAATGAAATGCATCAATACATTCTCAGTTAAGGTATCTAGTAACCAAACACACACAGTTCATACAATGGGTTGAACAGCACACATAATTTATTTTAAAAGCATATCACCACATAAGCCTTTAGTCATCTAATAAAGTAAAGACGGGATTCACTATTTAAGTGATTCCATCCAGTCCCTTACTGCCCCCAACCCCCCAAAAAAACAACAACAACCCGACAACAACAAAAAACAACCAAGGACAATATTCATACATACAGCTTCGTGCTTTGTTCTCTGTGCCTCCAGTCTTTGGTGAAAGGCCTCAGATTCCTGAGAGAAAAAAAGAAACAAAACAGCATCTGGATACAGTGGAATTAGCACAGAAGTACTTGACAACAGCAACTGTGTATGGAGGGGAACAAAACAGCATCTGGATACAGTGGAATGAGCACAGAAGTACTTGACAACAGCAACTGTGTATGGAGGGGAACAAAACAGCATCTGGATAAAGTGGAATGAGCACAGAAGTACTTGACAACAGCAACTGTGTATGGAGGGGTACTTTGTCAGAAGGTACTATTACAAAGGTACTAAAGAAGGCTGATGGTACCTTGTGGTAAATACCCCTCGGTATTCGTCTCTCAAGTCTTGTTCCCCTGCATAAATGATGACCAACTGAACAGCCAAACAGACATCCATCTACGTGATATTCAGATATTACTCTACCAACTTGTCCACTAACCAGTCAATCAATCAGAAGTAATAAGCAATCAGGCTAACAAGCAAACAAGCAATCAGGCTAACAAGCAAACAAGCACGCGTTGCTACCTTCATTCAGTCACTTATAGTTTAAGTGATTCATCAAGCCATCATTCAGCAACCCATTCTGCAATCCTTAGAAGCGGACTATGAATCGCACCCGACATGGAAAATAACACACACAACACACACACACACACACACACACACACACACACACACACACACACACACACACACATGCACACACACACTCACGTATACACGCACGCACGCACGCACGCACGCACGCACGCACACGCACGCACGCACACACACACACACACACACACACACACACACACACACACACACACACACACACACACACACACACACACACACACACACACGCGTACACACAAATAGACAAAACAAACCAACCAAACACCAACAGCCCCCCAAAAAAACCCCAACAACAACAACAACAAAACAGCACTTGCAAGATGCAATGGTTTTCCCATTTATCATGATGAAGTATTCCATTCTATGATTGGGTGACTGTTAATAATATTATCTGCTCACACAATGACATGGGCATTTTGAAAATGTATCTATTACTTCTTCTTTTTTCATCTAGACTTTTATCTATCCTTCATTTATCAAATTTCTGACTCACACTTTCATTAATCAGTTAATAAAGCAGGGATGAAGTTGTACTCATCTATGAACGTCTAGCATCTGCTCACGATCTGGCATGGGCACGATGCCAAGTTCATTGGTTGTCTTTTTCCATTTCTGTATTGATATAGGCTTATTTCTTTACTCCCTCTGCTTAATTAACCCATCAACTGATAAAGGAAAGAAAGAAAGGCTTACGCCTGTTTACGAGTTCCCGCAATCTGCTCACACATCCGGTGTGGACATGATGGACAGGAGTTTTGTTTACACTCGTCCACTTATAGGACCACTTTTGTTTATTGACACTGGACTCTCAGTCAGCCAGACTCATACCTGTTTGTGAGTTTCTAGAATCTGCTCGCACTCTGGGGTGGACAGGATGCCTCGTTCGTTGAGGTCGTCCATCAGGTTGGCCTTGAGGTTGTTGATGGCCTTCTGCTGCTCCTCGATCTGAGTCATCTGCCAACAACACCATTATTAATGTTATGCCATCATCCCGTGGACAACACCTGTCCGTAAATTGATAACAGAATTTATCATTGAATAGTTTGGCTAATGGAAATGACTATGTGCTGCTCCTCGATCTGAGTAATCTGCCAACAACACCATTATTCATGTCCGTAAATTGATGAATTTAACATGAATATTGGCTAATCAATGAATGTGCTTCCTTCTTCCCCTGCCAACAACACCAATTCATGGCGTAAATTTAACAGAATTGATCATTGACTAGTTTTTTTCCCTGAAGATGGCTAATTGTAGCGACTATCTGCAGCCATGCTGTCTGAGTCATCTGGTAACATCACTGAGCCAGTCTGTGAAACAGCTTTGTTAGCAACCCTCCCCACCCCCCGAGGTTCTCACAGAATTGACTTTGTCTCTAAATTGTTCTTGATGTAACCATAACGATGGTAGTCTTTTGGTGCATTTTCTTCTTTTGTTCTCTCTTTAAAGACTGAGTCATTTGTCGCCATAGAGCTTCATCTAGTGATGCATAGTTTTCTATAAAATGGCTTCTATAAAATACCCAATTTTTCACACAATATACTCATTAAATTGTTTTGTTCCTGATGATGAATATAGTGGTGATTATGATATTAACAGTACAGTGATGTACATTTGTTTCTTATGTGTAAATTAGATATCTGGGGAAAAGAGGACATATTCCTGAGGACAATAACTAGTTGTCCATAGAATTGATTCTGTATGGTCACGTTGAGGATAATGATGCAAGTCATAATAATAATAATAATGATGATGATGATGATGATGATGATGATGATGATGATGATGACGATGAATTCAATAACTAATACTTATCAGATGGAAAATCGAAGAGAATGAAAAAATGGCTGGTTTGAGTTTCCTTATTTCCCGCCCCTTCTTAAAAAAAAAGAATCCGATTTTGTCACAATTAATAATGTCAAACATATTGAATTATATTGCTTAACATACATAAACCGATAAATGGTAGGCCGAAACGCTGCAGCGCAATACGAATAAAGTGAACAAAAAGCGTGGACATACACTGTCAAGGCAATGAACTGAAGACTGATTCAATAATCAACCATCTACCTCTCTAGCTTTATCCAGTTGAAGGGCAGTGATCATAGCTCCCAACCTCTCCTCTTGAGTCTTTAGAGCCAGTGCTCTTCCTTTGATCATCTCGATGCGAATCTGTGGAATGCAAAGTCATAAGTTACATCACTGTTTAAGATTTGACTAAATAGAAACAACATCACCGTAGTTGTGACAGCAAATTTTCGGTTCATTTTAAAACATATTACTGGCTAAAAATTGGCAAATTCAAAACCTTAATTACTGTGCGGGGAAAAGCCCCAACAAAAACATCCCAAGTAAGGCAAACTGCATGACTTTGGTCGAGCAAAGACAAAACAAAAGAGTCCACAACCTTAAAATTATCTTTTTCTGATTACGGGCTTGTGCACATTAGATCCGCAATTCGCAAAACCCTATACACATATATAAGAAATAAGCGGATGGGATTGCGCATGGGTTTCCGAGTGTAATGTGCACACTCTTTCATATTTCTTACTTCCAGATTTTTGTTGGCGAATTGCGTATAGGTTTCCGCACGTTGCGGAACTTGCTTGTATATGTGTGTGAGCCCTTAGGCTATTCGAAAAGGACGTGAGTAGAAAATTTAAATGATTTAATGTCACCTGCTCCAATTCGTCGTCGATGTTGAGTTGCTGCCCCTGCATGATGGCCAGGCGCTGCTGCACGTGCTTCTTCATCAGTTCCACGGTCTGTCGACGAGTGTCCTCGTCCTCGTCCTCTTCATATCGGCTACCCGCACTCCTGCGCTGTTTCTGAAAATATTAGAGAACCGACCCTTTTCACACGCACACAAAAAAACACTCAAAAGGATGATGAGCAAAAGTGCAGAGTCGCTACCCCCTCTCCTCCATCAGATTTTCTCAGCGAAAATGTCCACTGATTAACCAACATTTTGCCTTGCTGGGTAAAGGGATAGGGTTAGTATCGGGTTAGTGTTAGCTTCATGAAACTGAAAGAATGACACATGAAGACTGAAAGCCGTGAACATAAGGGGGAGAGTGGTGGGGGTCGGGGAGCTAAACTGCACTATTGCTGGATGGTCGTGGGTGTCATCTTAAAGCAGAAGAACTCTGCGAAAACTTGGGCTTAAACTTCTTGAGAATCGCAAAATACACAGACACACACAGACACACAGATACACACGTACATGTACACACGCACTCACAGTCACACACACACACACACACACACACACACACACACACACACACACACACACACACACACACACACACACACACACACACACACACACACACACAGACACACACACACACACACACAGACACACACACAACGCGCACGCACACACACACACACAGTCGCATTCATAAATCGTGGGTACTAACAGCCAACTCACACACACAAGCTGCAGTACACACACACACACACACACACACACACACACACACACACACACACACACACACACACACATACACACACACACACACACACACACACACACACACACACACACACACACACACACACACACACACAATGACACGACGCGCGCGTACACACACACGCACACTCACACACACACACACACACACACACACACACACACACACACACACACACACACACACACACACACACACACACACACACACACACACACACACACACACACACACACACACACACACACACACAACTAGTTGGTACTCACAACCAGCTCCTCCTGTTGCTTTGACTGCAGCAGACTCATCTGCTGGGCTCTCTTCTGCTTCAGACGTTCTTCCAGAGACCTCTGCTGTCTGAGCTTGTTCAGCGTCAGACTGCAATCACCATCAGATTACTTTACCAGTAGTTCACAACCGTAGAATGTCGTTTTATCATTTACATATTGAGCTACATTACTCAATCATGTCCGACCATGACCACCAGTTCACAGAGGAAGCAGTTGTTACAAACCAACTAAAATTCCAACCATCAAAAGAAACCAACCAAAATCCAAACCATCAAATGAAGCCAACCAAAATCCAAACCATCAAATGAAGCCAACTAAAATGCAAACCATCAAATGAAGCCAACTAAAATGCAAACCATCAAATGAAGCCAACTAAAATGCAAACCATCAAATGAAGCCAACCAAAATCCAAACCATCAAATGAAGCCAACCAAAATCCAAACCATCAAATGAAGCCAACCAAAATCCAAACCATCAAATGAAGCCAACTAAAATGCAAACCATCAAATGAAGCCAACTAAAATGCAAACCATCAAATGAAACCAACCAAAATCCAAACCATCAAAAGAAACCACTAAAATCCAAACCATCAAAGGAAACCAGCTAAAATTCAAACCATCAAAAGAAACCAGATAAAATCGAAACCATCAAAGGAAACCAGCTAAAATTCAAACCATCAAAAGAAACCAGATAAAATCGAAACCATCAAAGGAAACCAGCTAAAATCCAAACCATCAAAGGAAACCAGCTAAAATCCAAACATCATCAGAAACCAGCTAAAATCCAAACATCAAAGGAAACCAGCTAAAATCCAAACCATCAAAAGAAACCAGCTAAAATCCAAACCATCAAAAGAAACCAGCTAAAATCCAAACCATCAAAGGAAACCAGCTAAAATCCAAACCATCAAAAGGAAACCAGCTAAAATCCAAACCATCAAAGGAAACCAGCTAAAATCCAAACCATCAAAGGAAACCAGCTAAAATCCAAACCATCAAAAGAAACCAGCTAAAATCCAAACCATCAAAAGAAACCAGCTAAAATCCAAACCATCAAAGGAAACCAAACGAAACAAGCATTTGCATTATTGTCTGATCCACCAGTGTTATAAACAAAAGATGTTAGTTTACAGTTTGCATTATTGTCTGATCCACCAGAGTTATAAACAAAAGATGTTAGTTTACAGTTTGCATTATTGTCTGATCCACCAGAGTTATAAACAAAAGATGTTAGTTTACAGTTTGCATTATTGTCTGATCCACCAGAGTTATAAACAAAAGATGTTAGTTTACAGTTTGCATTATTGTCTGATCCACCAGAGTTATAAACAAAAGATGTTAGTTTACAGTTTGCATTATTGTCTGATCCACCAGAGTTATAAACAAAAGATGTTAGTTTACAGTTTGCATTATTGTCTGATCCACCAGAGTTATAAACAAAAGATGTTAGTTTACAGTTTGCATTATTGTCTGATCCACCAGAGTTATAAACAAAAGATGTTAGTTTACAGTTTGCATTATTGTCTGATCCACCAGAGTTATAAACAAAAGATGTTAGTTTACAGTTTGCATTATTGTCTGATCCACCAGAGTTATAAACAAAAGATGTTAGTTTACAGTTTGCATTATTGTCTGATCCACCAGAGTTATAAACAAAAGATGTTAGTTTACAGTTTGCATTATTGTCTGATCCACCAGAGTTATAAACAAAAGATGTTAGTTTACAGTTTGCATTATTGTCTGATCCACCAGAGTTATAAACAAAAGATGTTAGTTTACAGTTTGCATTATTGTCTGATCCACCAGAGTTATAAACAAAAGATGTTAGTTTACAGTTTTAATTCTTTTTGCAATTTCCACAAAGTCTGATTCGGGTATAAGCCATGTACAAATGTTTTCCAACGAAATATGAGGGATTAAAATGAATTGGGTTTTTAACTGAAAAATGATCTGGGCAATACCTGTTTTCCAGCAGGACCATCTGTTTTTCGTGCTCTTTCATGATTCTCTCCCTTTCTGCATCCGACAAGGACAGCTGACTGTTCACCAGTTTCCTGTGCACATCATCATCATCATCGTCATCATCATCATCACCATCACTATCATCATCATCATCATCAACCAGGATCCTCTGATCCTCCTCCTTCTCATCATCATAGACATCACCATCATTGTCGTCGTCGTTGTTGTTGAGGTCGTCATCATTATCATTAGGTCTAGTGTGGTTGCCTGTGTCATTATCATCGTCGTCGTCGTGGTCTCGCCGTCATCATCATCATCATCATCATGACCACCATCATCATCTGTCTATTATATGCCTATTCCTGTCACCTGTAGCGCTTGGTTAACAATTACAACAATATCAGACAATGGGCTGCATTGCAAAGGTAGAGGTAAAATATCCGCAACGTTTCAGGAAATGGTCATTCGTTTCCTCTCTCATTCATTCTCACGATGACTGTCAAGCATATCTCATCTTGACTCTAGTCTCAACTTAATCTGTAGAATACGCTTGCTGGTCACGTGTTTGTCTTAAACAGAAAGGACGCTTGGTCGTTAATATTTTGTTATTTCGTTAGTTGATTCTGTTTGCTTGTGCGTGCATCAAATGCCTGCTGTGTACGCATGTGCTCTTCCAATTAAAAACGATTGATATTTTGGAAACAACAAAAGTTGAATTCAACCAGGAAGCTAGGAGAACAACATCTCAAACACCCCAAAGATGTCTTTGAACAAAATAGAAGAACACAGAACCGGGCAAATACAAGCAAAAAACAACAACAAAAAACAAGAGCAGCAATAAAGCAAACATTGATAATAAAAACATAGATGATAGATGAAAGAAATAAAGAATGGACTGACTCCACGATGTCTGCCTCATGTTCTCTCAGGTCTTCTTGTTCCTGGCGTTCTTTCTCCCTTCTGTTGCCCCACTCTCTACGGCGACGGGCAAGCTCCTCCTGAATACCACATTGTGTTAGACAAATGTCAATCTATGCATGTGTATACTTATTCACCTTGCACAGTATAGCAAACATTACGTGGTAGTAAACAGTATAGCAACAAAACCTAGTGTATGAATTGACCATCAAAAGCATTTTTGTTTCAACTGGCAAGGCAAGGTAATAGTTAAGGCAAAACATGTTTTATTTCAACCCACTTACACATAATTAAAAGAAAGTACACACATATATAACAAGATAACATCAAAACACAGAAATGTCTACCTTAAAAGACGACAAAGAAATAACTAGGACAAATAACTATATCAGGCAACAGATAACAAACATACATGTTACATTTTGTCAATACAAATCATCGAAAAGAAATAACCAAACTGCTAACAACTAGATAAGTCAACAAACATAAATTTAAGTTGAGGAAAACAAAGCAACCCCCCAAACGCACATGAATTCATAAAAGCATTAGTGTTTCAACATGTCAGCATTAAAGAAGGGACAGACAAACAAATAATACACATAATTAGATCATGTCATATACACTTTTAGCAATTTAATTTCACATGGGTCAAACTAAAGTAGCGCAGTTTAGAGACTGGCAAGAGATTATTAGTTGAGAGAGAGAGAGAGATGGTAAAGAGAGATTCTGAGGAAGTACTAAGTAGTAGAGAGAGACCAAATGATGGTTTAGACATTCTATAGTTCATATATAGTACATCATTATCAACGCCGAGTACCAGGTTTGTAAGAAGCTATCTTTAAGACATCTCTTAACTTTCTCTTTGAACGGTAATGGGATGTACATCAAGGTAATTTTGAGTACAACCAAATACTTGAACCAATTCGTTTAAGAAACGTATGAGTGCATTTGATATTTTTATTTTCGTGTACATTTAATTCGCATTCTCAAAAGGGTTTGGTACACGGATAGTCACCGTACTGTGATGTGATGTTACTAGGTTAAACCAAAATCGATAACATTCTGGATTTAACAGACTGATACGGGATATTTTACGGGCGCCCAGATATCATGAAAGGATGAGTCGATCGCGCACTTTCAAAACCAACGCAAAAATTTTAGCTGCCGTCTTTGAATAATATCCGTCATGCCATCCCCCAAATTTCACATCCGTATGTAAGAATTTGAAGTACGATTTTATCAAAGAGGTCAATCATTAGGCTGGATTCTCTAACGCGCGCAACACGTTGCAGCGTAGGAGTCCTCAGTTTTAACGCCACACACGCAACACGGACAGTGGGTCTTTATTAGGTATATGAATGATTGAGTATTGAACCTGAGCATCGCTGCTTGCAAGGCGAGCATGTTAGCAACCCAAGAGCCACCTTTCTATCATAGCCATACACAATAATAATAATAATAATACCGACAACGATTAAACTAACATGTAACAGATGAATGTAAGCATGGAAGTGCAGATTTGCTATGTGTGATTTGTAGAGTTGCATTGAACACAGACATCATGTTTAGTTTGTTTGAACACCGTTATGCACTCTCTATGCTCCCTTTGTTGAGGGCGTGTACCGCATTTGAATTGACTGCCGCGAGTGCTTGCTGAGCTTGATCTGGTTATTGCTGATGAGGACACAGACCTTCAGGTTGTCTTCCTGCCTCCGTCTGTTCTTCTCCTGGCTTTCAAGAAGGTTCTGCATCTCTGTCTCGTGCTTCTGAATCAGGGAGGCCACCATCTTCTCGGTCATCCCTGCCGTGGATACATAAAGATTGAACAATATCAATCAGAACAAGGTTGGACCATATGGAATTAACGACATACAACAACAACAATTACAAAGTCAACAAACATAAATTTACAGCGACCCCATCAAAAACAGGAACGTTACATGAACATAAAATCTACTAGTGAAGAGGCATGTGCAAAAAATAAAAACCAACACCTCCAAAAAAATAATACACATAATTAGATAGTCATATACACAACTAGATAAGTCAATAAACAGAAATTCAAAGGGAAGGGGGGGGAGGAGGGGGAGAGAGGGGGGGGGAGAGAGAGAGAGAAAAGGGAGAGAAAAAGAGAGAGAGAGAGCTAGGAAAAAGACAGAAAGAGAGAGAGATGAGGAGGAGAGAGGAGGAAGAAAGAAGAAAAAGAAGAAGAGAGATTGCCTTCCTAACTTACCTTTCTACCTTTTTCTTTTCTCTTTGTCTTATCCCCCTCCTCCTCATCGCTCCTTGCCTCATCATGTTCGTCAACCCAAGAGCCACCTTTCCCCCATAGAAACAAACAATAACTCGCACATACACTCAACGATTTTCCCCGGCATGTAACAAATGAATGTAAACATTCAAGTCAGAATTTGTTACGTCTTCACCTTAGACGAAGTCTTTCTAGACGAAAAAATTATGTTTTAGTTTGTTTTGACTCATTAGTATCCACTTTTGTGCATTTTAATATTGCAGCGTTTTTTTAATTTTTTTTAGTTCAACCATACAAAATCCCCACAGAACAAAAGAAAACCACCCCAATACAGACACTCATCAGTAAGGTTTCAAGCATCTCGTTGCTCAAAGGCTAATCGTGCTAATGCTTCGAACGCAAAAACCAACAACCAAGAACAATGAAAGAACATAACAAAATAAACCAAAGCACATACCTTCGTCTACCATCTTCTGTCTGACCTCCTGCTGGATGAGGGTCATCTTGTCCCGGGCCTCTGTGGCCAGGTCCTGTCTCACGGAGCTCAGCTGCTGGGCGTGCTCCTCGTCCACGCTGTTCTCCAGGCCAGCCTGCTCCAGCCTGTGCTGGGACCGCAGCTTCAGCAGACCCTCCACGTATTGTACCGGATCTGTGGAAACTAACTGCTCAGTATGTTGAAGATGGCGATGGTGATAATGTGCAAGTCTGCGAGCTTCAGTCCGTGTTGAGATGTCAGCTTCAGCAGACCCTCCACGTATTGTACCGGATCTGTGGAAACTAACTGTTCAGTATGTTGAAGATGGCGATGGTGATAATGTGCAAGTCTGCGAGCTTCAGTCCGTGTTGAGATGTCAGCTTCAGCAGACCCTCCACGTATTGTACCGGATCTGTGGAAACTAACTGCTCAGTATGTTGAAGATGGCATGGTGATAATGTGCAAGTCTGCGAGCTTCAGTCCGTGTTGAGATGTCAGCTTCAGCAGACCCTCCACGTATTGTACCGGATCTGTGGAAACTAACTGTTAGAATGTTTCGATTCTGATAATGTGCAAGTCTGCGAGCTTCAGTCCGTTTCTAGACGAAAAATCAGCAGATGTCCACGTATTGTACTTTGACTCATTAGTATCCACTTTTCAGCATTTTAATATTGCGGTGGCGTTTTTTTAATTTTTTTTAGTTCAACCATACAAAATCCCCACAGAACAAAAGAAAACCACCCCAATACAGACACTCATCAGTAAGGTTTCAAGCATCTCGTTGCTCAAAGGCTAATCGTGCTAATGCTTCGAACGCAAAAACCAACAACCAAGAACAATGAAAGAACATAACAAAATAAACCAAAGCACATACCTTCGTCTACCATCTTCTGTCTGACCTTCAGTCCGTGTTGAGATGTCAGCTTCAGCAGACCCTCCACGTATTGTACCGGATCTGTGGAAACTAACTGCTCAGTATGTTGAAGATGGCGATGGTGATAATCTGCAAGTCTGCGAGCTTCAGTCCGTGTTGAGATGTCAGCTTCAGCAGACCCTCCACGTATTGTACCGGATCTGTGGAAACTAACTGTTCAGTATGTTGAAGATGGCGATGGTGATAATGTGCAAGTCTGCGAGCTTCAGTCCGTGTTGAGATGTCAGCTTCAGCAGACCCTCCACGCATTGTACCGGATCTGTGGAAACTAACTGTTCAGTATGATGAAGATGGCGATGGTGATAATGTGCAAGTCTGCGAGCTTCAGTCCGTGTTGAGATGTCAGCTTCAGCAGACCCTCCACGTATTGTACCGGATCTGTGGAAACTAACTGTTCAGTATGTTGAAGATGGCGATGGTGATAATGCGGCAAGTCTGCGAGCTTCAGTCCGTGTTGAGATGTCAGCTTCAGCAGACCCTCCACGTATTGTACCGGATCTGTGGAAACTAACTGTTCAGAATGATGAAGATGGCGGTGGTGATAATGTGCAAGTCTGCGAGCTTCAGTCCGTGTTGAGAGCTCAGCTTTAACAATTATAACAATTATAATTAATGTCATGCTGGTATGTGTGTGCGTGATTCAGTCGGTGCACTTTTATTTATAGGCCCTAACTCATGGGAATGTGTGTAGGTATTATCATAATGTGTATCTATTTTTAAAAAAATGAATATGATGTTATTTGATTTTGTATAGACATGTGTCTTTTGCGACATTTTGGGTTGTTTTCGGGGTGACGTTGTTTTGCATGTTTTGGTTTAAAATGAAATCAGTTTGATCTGATCTCTTTGTGTCTTAAGCAATGATATCTTCGGCGCTTTGCCTTTAAAATGTTTATATTGTTAACTATGTTATTGTGTGTGATTTTGCATTGACGTGTTTATATTATTCAATGTTTTGTATTTTAGCATGGTCTTGGCTTTATATTATTATGTGTTTGAGTTTTGTGCATACGGGTGTATCTTTTTATGCACAGTTTAGCATTTTAACATGTTTTTGAAATAATATATGTGTTTTGTTTGTTTTCAATGTTCAAATCGCAGTCGTTGCCACTTGTAATTTCACTTGATAATGATAATACAAATTGTTTTGAGTTTGAGTTAACAGACCGCCCACGAACTGCACTGTGTCTGTGTAGGCAGTAAATATAAACGATGACAACATTGGTGTTGATAATGTCGACGACGATGATGACAATTATGATGATGATGGTGATGAAGAAGAAAATGATGTTCACAATAATTATGGTGAAGAGATGCAACGATAATGTGCCGATCTGCTTAGGTCTACTCCAAACTGAGTTGGGATTTCAGAGAGAGAGGAGAGTGAGAGAGAGAAAGAAAGAGAGAGAGAGAGAGAGAGAGAGAGAGAGAGAGAGAGAGAGAGAGAGAGAGAGAGAGAGAGAGAGAGAGAGAGAGAGAGAGAGAGAGAGAGAGAGAGAGAGAGAGAGATATAGAGAGAGAGGCACACAGACAGACAGATAAACGGAGACAGACTGGCAGAGACAGAGACACGTACTGACTGGCCCCTCTGCTTGCAGGGACTTATTTTTGTTGATGAATTCTTTGACTTCTCCTCCGTGTTTCTTAGCCTGAAATCAACAGAAAAAAACATTCAGTTCAGTTCCACTTTACACGCTTTCTATTATTGTGCGACGAAACCAATTCACAGATAAGCATATCATGATAAAGTGGAAAACAATGTCAATACACACACGCAAGCACGCCTGCACGCATGCACTCACACACAGTGGAAAACAACACACACACACACACACACACACACACACACACACACACACACACACACACACACACACACACACACACGTATGCACAAACACGTATGCACAAACACGTATGCACAAACACGTATGCACAAACACACACACATGCACGCACGCATATGCATGCAGCCCCCCTACCCCCCCCCCCCCCCCCCCCAATTTCGTCTCATATCACTTTTATTGGAAATATATTACATTATTAAAATGAACAACGACAACACACATTGACAGACACAGCCACATTCACACACACAGGCACGCACACACGCGCACACGCACACGCGCACGCACACGCGCACACACGCACACGCACACGCACACACACACACACACGCACACACACACACACACACACACACACACACACACACACACACACACACACACACACACACACACACACACACACACACACACACACACTACACACTAAAGTAACCCCCTCACCAAATCGTCCAGGCGGGTGATTTTGGCCTGGGAGGCTTTCTTGTGCAGCTCCATCTCCTTCCCTTCCTTGGTGGTCTCCATGCTGGACTTGATTTCCAGGGCTCTGCTCTTCAGGTCGTCCACCCATTCCTCAGACTGTTCCACAGTCACCAGACTGCTCCTGGAACCGCGAGCAACTAATGTACGCCTCTATGCCTGTCCGTCGTGTCCGACTATGACTACCAGATGGCAAAGGAGACAACTGGGCTAAGATTTGTTCATAATGGAGATACCTTGTCAAGGGTGAATCTCCACTCTCTCTCGGCCAAGAAAGTCCCCAAAGGCTCGACCAAAGGCCTAATGAAAGGACTAATGTACACACCTCACAGATCAGCAGATCAGCAGTAGCTGATTGAAAATTCCACAGAGGTAATTTGTTTTCCTATTTTTTGTTTTTCTTTTTTTTGTACTCCGAAAAATAAACAAGAAGAAAAAGACATACGGTGGTTGTGTACTGTTATATCTTGAAGAGCAAAATCAAATAAATGCGCTTACAGCAAACAATAAGCACCACATACAGGCAACACAAACCGCTTACCGAGGATCAAAGCACACCGAAAGCTCATGTTAATGTATCAAATTGACAATATAGAGAGAGAGGGTGGGAGTGAGTGAGAGAGAGTGAGAGAGAGGGGAAGAAAAACAGAGAGAGAGAGGGAGAGAGATAGAGGGAGAGAGAGAGAGAGAGAGAGAGAGAGAGAGAGAGAGAGAGAGGGTGGGAGTGAGTGAGAGAGAGTGAGAGAG
>JAGGCT020000834.1:110000-117500 GCA_017654935.2 Phymorhynchus buccinoides
AGAGAGAGAGAGAGAGAGAGAGAGAGAGAGATGCTTTGTATATGCGTTGTTGCTGGTTGGTGTCATTCTTGAATGCTGTTTTTGTTGTCTATTAGTTGATGAATAATTGATTGTAAAGCGCTTTGGGCTCATCTGAGGTAAAGCGCTATATGAATGTACTATTATTATTATTATTCTACTTCTTGCCCCCCCCCCCTCTCCCCCCCCCCTTCCAACTCACACTACTCTGAGCCAGTGCTCTGCGTCGCGCCAGTTTTTCCTCCAGTGCCATGCGTTGCCGCGAGATCTCCTCATCGTACATCCGGTGCACTGCCTCCTGCTGCTTCCGGTGCTCCTTCATCAGCCAATCAGCTTTCTCCGCGGTCAGCTGACCCCGTTTGGTGACGTCAGTCATGAGGTTTTGTTGCAGCTCTTTGATGCCCATCCTCTTGCGGATGGCGAATTCCTGACATTGAGATGATGATGAACATTAGGTAAATAAACTAAGAGGAAGAACTCTTCTTTTAAAAGGTAGGCCTGCATTATGTCAGACATGGCCGCCATGGAATACATCACCCAAATGATCAAATTATGATGCTGATGATGAATTCTAAAAGTTTGGTTTAAACTGTCTGTCTTTCTCTGTCTTTTTTGCTGTATCTGTATGTGTGTTCGTCTACCCCCCCCCCCCCCCCCCCCCCCCCCCTCTCTTGTAGGCTAATATAAAGCACCCTTATTTGACCAACTCACATGATTATCATTCCCTCCTTTGCTTTGTTGTTGTTGTATTCGAGCATAGTCTATCGTTCGACAGTTATCTCATCGAGAGAAACAACAACGACAACAACACTCTAATGTAGAGTTATTGTAGTGTTCTTGTTCTTTATACTAGTAAAGTAAACCTTTCATAAAATATATATATCGATTTTCAACTGAAGAAAGGTTTTTTTGTGTTCTTGATGCGGTTGCCTTTTGTTCTCTGTACCTTTCTCAGTTTTTCCGCGCCCTCGTTCTGTTCCAGTGCCAAGGTGAAGGTCAGTTCGCCATCTTCCATCTGATGCTGGCGATCGATCAGCTTCAGGAGGGCGTCACGTTCCTAGAAACCAAATCAAATCAAATCAAATCACGTCAATCAAACCAAATTAAATCAAATCACATCAAATTAGCGAAATCACATCAAAGCAGACCAATAATAATGGCAGGGCCTAATTACAATAGGCCTTAAAAATCTTGTTCAAACACCCGCAACTCTTAAAAAGTGTAGCACGTCATTTTCGCTAAACGGAAAGAACGACTGTGTTCAATCACAATAATTCTAATAATGTAATTATATTAATAGTGCCAACTGCCAAACGCTGTCACAAGTTGGCTACCATCTACAACATCGAAGCTTCCCAATTCAAGTCTCCAACATGTTTGCACTAATGGACCTTTTTTTTACGAGAACGTATTGTCATAGCAGTGGTGAAATTGTCTCGGGATAATCGTCCCCGTCCTTCATAATAATAATAATAATAATAATAATAATAATGGTCGCTTGCATAGCGCAACACCTCTCAGTTAAGTGGAGCTCTTTGCGCTTTACATAATCTACATTTAACATATAAATAAGCACAGAACAAATTACCTTACACTGAGTACATGGGAAATAGTAAAATCTACAAACATTAGACAAATAACATCAAAAGGTAAATCTTAAACAGCTCAAATGCCTACCTCACTTTTCCCACGGACACACACACACAAGTGCGCGCGAACACACACACACACACACACACACACACACACACACACACACACACACACACACACACACACACACACACACACACACACACACACACACACACACACACACACACACACACACACACACACACACACACACACACACACACACACACACACACACACACACACACACACACACAACATCCCACCCAAATAAACAAACAACACACATAACAATACAGTATTGAATAACGCAACATGACATCAGATTGAGCGGCTTCCTTTCACACAAGAATAGAACTGACTATTATCGCACAAGAAACAAGCTTACCAGGGCAGAGCATACAATAACAAACACAATTCTTTGTACATATGTACAGCAAAACAGACAATAAACTCCCTTCAGCTAGGCCCAATATAGACACCGATTTGTTTTCTTCACATATAGATCAAATTGTTTTTGACTGATGAATAGAAGTATAGTATGTGAAGTTGCATAAACTACTGCAGGGACGAATATTCCTGTTTTGTACCTTTTCTGGCAGGTCGTTAGTGGCAGCAATCGCCTCTTGTTTCTGCTTCCGATGTTTCTGCAGCAGCTCACCCAGCTTTTCCTGGGAAACAAAACAACAACACAAAAAATGCAAACGCAGGCTCAAACCTAGACAGACAAACAGGCAGATTCATACACGCATACAGAGAGAGAGAGAGAGAGAGAGAGAGAGAGAGAGAGAGAGAGAGAGAGAGAGAGAGAGAGAGAGAGAGAGAGAGAGAGGGAGGGGGGGGAAGAGAGAGAGAGGGGGATGAGAGAGAGAGACAGAGAGTCAAAGACAGAGACACATGAGTCGGCGATTGAAAGACAAACATAAAACAGAGAGAGAGACAGACAAACGGACAAATACAGACACACAGACTGGTGGATAGAGAAGAAACGAGAAAGGGAAAAAAGGAGAAATGCAAACAGGCACCCGTACATAGAAAGAGAGAAAGAGAGAGAGAGAAAGAGAGAGAAAAGAAAACGAAATTTTAGAGAGGGAAGATGAGATAAGAGAGAGAGAGAGAGAGAGCCCTGGGAGAAAAAGAGAGAGAGAAAGAAGAAAGATGAGAGAGAGAGAGAGAGAGAGAGAGAGAGAGAGAGAGAGAGAGAGAGAGAGAGAGAGAGAGAGAGAGATAGAGAGAGATATAGAGAGAGAGAGAGAGAGAGAGAGAGAGAGAGAGAGAGATAGATAGAGAGAGAGAGAGAGAGAGAGAGAGAGAGAGAGAGAGAGAGAGAGAGAGAGATAGAGATATATAGATATATATATATATAGAGATAGATATAGAGAGAGAGAGAGAGAGAGAGAGAGAGAGAGAGAGAGAGAGAGAGAGAGAGTAGAGTCGTAAAGACAAACAGTGGGAGGTAGAGAGAGAAAGCACAGGCCATGGAGACGTGACCTTGTTCTTGGCACTGAGGTCGGTGTACATCCCTTCCAGCTCCTTCCTGTACTCAGCGTCCAGCTTCTTGTCCAGGTCCTTGAGCTGGGTGTTGAAGGCGCCCATGGCGGCGTCCTCCGTCTGCAGGCCGATGTCCCCGTTGTGGCGGAGCCCCTGCACCAGCAGCTGGCTGGCCAGCATGGACGCCTCGTTCTGCTCCTGCTCCAGCTCCGTGTCCAGCTGGATGGTGGCCAGCACGTCCAGACTGAACAACAACAACAAAGAAAGACAAATAAGCTATAGAGCGGGAAAACGCTAATCAACCAGCCGCGCGGCAGCCTGTTCGGCTCCAGTGACCTTGACCTTTGACTAATGATCTTAATTTTCGAACTTGGCCTTGATGTCCTAGCTACCTATCCGCATGTAAGATGTGACAGAGAAGTAACAAGATGCTAAATGCTTGTTTCAAAGCAATATTTGTTTCCCCTGGACCACCGCGGCACATGTTCCGCTCCAGTGACTTTGACATTTGACCAATGACCTTCATCTTCGAACTTGGCCTAGATATCCAAACTACTTATCCGCATGCAAACTTTGAGCCACCTAGGTCCCTCCATTCAAACGTTATCGTGTTAACATAGACACACATAAATAGATACATAGACAGCCAGTCAGCCAGGAACAGACAGCCGTGAAAACATGAACCGGCTTTCGCCTCACGGCTGGTTAACACTCAGGCATAAAACAAAGCTTGGAGGGTTCGGGTTTGGGCAGTAAGCTTATTCATACTTAGGTGTTCCCCATAAGAGAAGATAGTCTATCAACGCAAATAACCTTCGTTGATCTTTTCCCTGACAAAGTTTTGCGTATTATCATCTTTGCAGGGATTAGCCGAAAGAATAATGTGACCTTTGCTTGGGTTTGCCTTTCGCGCTGAGTCCTTTTTTTTACGCACATGATTAGGCTCAAATGCGCTGAGAGTTGTTTTCTTGGGGGCCTATGTTGTTACCTCTTTCGTCACTTATTGTTTGATTCGTTTTATTCTCTTCCTAATCCATCTAATCGTTCTGAAATATAGTTTTCGTTGGCTTTGTTGTTTTAAAATTTAACTACTGTTTGCCAAATTTCTCTCTCCTTCTGTTTTTCACCTTTAAGTGTATAGGCCCTAAGTTATGCAAAGAGGACCTTCGTACGCAGAGGTTCGTTCGTGCATTTCCGTGCTAGTGCGCATGCGTGCATGAGTACATGACTACAAATGTAGACCCGTTAATTGCCATGTGAGTGCAACCTGAAGGATCTTCAGATGACTGCTGCTTTCGAGCGGGCGACTGGCATCTCCTACTGAAGTGATCGAAGAAGAAGAAACAATGTGCGTACATGTCAATGGATGCATGTTTGTCCGTGTGTTTGTATACGAGTATGTGTGGGTCCTAATACTTAGTAACAGGCAAGGAAGAGAGAGACCACTCACTTGTCTATCTCCCGGAACATGTGCAGCTTGTCTTTCAGGCTCAGAATCAGAATGATGCTTTCGTTCCATGCCATGATACTGGATATGAAACAAATAAAGAAATACACTTGTGCTACCTTAAATAGATTTAACATACACGCACACACACACAGACACACACACACTCACACACACACATACATACAACACACACACACACACACATACAACACACACACATACACACACGCACGCACACGCACGCACGCACGTATGCACGCACGCACGCACGCACGCACACACACACACACACACATACACACACACCACACACACATACACACGCACGCACGCACGCACACGCACACACACACACACACGCAGACGCGCGCTTGCGCTTAAAATAAATCGTTGAAAACACATTCTACACTTGCACATTTCTTAATACAAAGAAACAAACAAACAAACAACAGCAATAATTTGTGTACATAAACACAGAAACTGAAAGTCCCTTTCAACTTTGTACAATTTAGTCGAGTAAAATCGGTTGTCAATTTTACTCAACTAAACTTTGCATAACGCAAATGTTGAATGAGTGGTCATCACTCACCTGTAGTCTTTAATCAGGTTCAGCCCTTTTCGCATGGCTGCCTTGGGATCCACGACAATTTTCTTCCCCTTCTCCTGGATCCGACGATTCTCCTGAAGAATCGTGATCATCAATGGAGAACATTAACAGCAAGTCTCAAACAAACAAAACAAAATAAACACACTAGCTACCTGATGGTTTTAACGGCTTCAGTTTGTTGCAAAAAACTAATGGTTTACTTGAACATTGGCTCAGTACAGTGCACATGCATCTTGACTTAAAGGGACACCCTGACGGATGAGTGTTTGCAAGAAACACGTTGAGATCACCAGAAGGACAGCCTTTTCAAGGATAGGAACACTCACTTTGCTCTGGTTTCCTAGAAATCAAACGGCGATTCCCCCTTGGCGGAGTTGCCCAAGAGAGAAGCCATTTTGGACGGGGTGGGTGGGTGGAGGACACTCAGAATGGTTGAAGCTTTTTCTTCTTTGTAGTGCAATAAAAAAAAAAAGGAGCTATTTGGTTTAAACGTTTTATTGTCTTTACATAACAAACATACAAAGCAACAAAACTGAAGCAACAAGCTAGGCTTATGGCGTGCTCAGTATAAGAAAATCGGAGCTATTTCCTTTGTTGTGAGCGAAACTCCTTTTGGTAAACTGTAAATAAAAAGGCTTGCATTGTGGACATTTCGTTATTTGGTCTAAGCGACTCAGGCGGCCATTAGAAAAGAGAAGGGATCTTCTCTTTCACTGAAAGAATTTGGCTTCCAGCACCTCCGCCAAGGAAGAATAGCTGATTTGACGGTTTGATTTCTAGGAAACAAGAGCAAAGTGAGTGTTGCGATTTCTGTAAAGGGTGTTTCCCTGGTGATGTCGACGTGTTTCTTGCAAACCTCATCGTCATAGTGCTCCTTTAATCAGTAAGACTTACTTTACCAAAGATGTTTAATTTCTCAAGTCACTTACATCCAGTTTATAGCAAAGAAATGAACATGTATTGTTAAATGGGTTAAAAACAGTCTTCCAACTGCATTTCTCTAATCTTATTTGGGTTTTGTTTCTCGGAATAAACATAATACATTCTGGAGCAGTGGGCATAAATAGGCTTCCTAGTTACTATTATACACCTTGCTTAAAACGTTTAAAAAGACATTTGCCCGTCGTGTATCGATTCCATTGTTATTTCAATCGATTTCCTGAACCTTTTGCAACTCGAAATATTGGCTATCGCGAAATAACAATACAGTCCTCTTCTTCCTTCCTTCCTTCCTTTCCATATAGCGACCACAGTCACTGCTGACTATTCTGTTGCTGTAGAACTCGAGGAGGATTTACGGAAATGCGCGGGTTCAGAAATAAAGAAGAAGAAAGCGGACAGAAGAAAAAGATGAAGACAGGAAGCTTGGCCCAGCCAGCCAGGTCCCGCTGATCGGTCCCCAACGTGATGCCGCGCCAAGCAAGGGAATGGCCCAGCCAGCCAGGTCCCGCTGATCGGTCCCCAACGTGATGCCGCGCCAAGCAAGGGAATGGCCCAGCCAGCCAGGTCCCGCTGATCGGTCCCCAACGGGATGCCGCGCCAAGCAAGAGAATGGCCCAGCCAGCCAGGTCCCGCTGATCGGTCCCCAACGTGATGCCGCGCCAAGCAAGAGAATGGCCCAGCCAGCCAGGTCCCGCTGATCGGTCCCCAACGGGATGCCGCGCCAAGCAAGAGAATGGCCCAGCCAGCCAGGTCCCGCTGATCGGTCCCCAACGGGATGCCGCGCCAAGCAAGAGAATGGCCCAGCCAGCCAGGTCCCGCCATCCACTTCTACTGTTCCTGGGAACTTGTTGAGCTAAAGCTATAGCTACTGCCTCTCATTTTCCTCCTCGTTCACCTCCTCGTCCTTCTTGTCCTCTTCCGTCTCATGCCTCCCCCACCTTCTCCTTCTCTCCACCTTCTCCTTCTCCTACGACAAATACTACTTGTCCTCCTCCTTAGTGTCTCTCCAAGCGTTATTGCCACCACTACTCACATTGTACTGTGAAGGGGACACCTTTTTCCGTCGACTGACGACCAGGTAGATGACCACGCCCAGAGCCACCAGGAGAAAGCCCATCAGCAGGGCAAAGAAGAAGGTCAGGGCCGTGAACCCGTGCTGGTAGAACACCTACAACAACAACAACAACACCTACAACAACAACAACAACAACAACACAGAAGAGGAACACGGAGGGGAATAACCTCCAGCAGTGAGAACAGACACGAGAACGGTGCATAACAACAGCACAGGGCGTAATCACGCGCGCACACGCATGCATACACACATACACATAAAAGAGTTTATGTATACTTTATA
>JAGGCT020000834.1:127500-130000 GCA_017654935.2 Phymorhynchus buccinoides
GGGTGTTTTCTGTTTGCTTTAGCATCGGAATAAACTTTGGAGTTAATCTAGATTGTAATTGTGGCATAAGATTGGTTTTATGTTCATGTTTGCTTTATTTCTAACTTTTTATAAACTTAGCAAACTTGATCAAGAAATGAATGTTCACAAATGTTCACCACGGTTTGCTTGATAGTCTGGTTGTTCCTTTGGAAACGACACACACACACACACACACACACACACACACACGCACACGCACGCACGCACGCACGCACACACACACACACACACACACACACACACACACATACACACACACACACACACACACACACACACACACACACACACACACACACACACACACACACACACACACACACACACACACACACACACACACACACACACACACTGACACACACACACACACACACACACACACACACACACACACACACACACACACACACACACACACACACACACACACACACACATTCTTTTAATATACGCTGATGGTATTGTCTCCGACTCTGTGTTTGACCTTCAAAAGAAAATCAGCTGCCTAGAAAAGTAGGCCTACTGGGAAAGATGGGGTTTAAATAATATTATGAACATGGATAAGACAAAGGTGGGGTGTGTTGTTTCCTATTGGGAAAGATGGGGTTTAAATATGAACATGGATAAGACAAAGGTGGGGGTGGGGGGTGGGGTGTTCCTACTGGGAAAGATGGGGTTTAAATATGAACATGGATAAGACAAAGGGGGGGGGGGGGGGGGTTCCTACTGGGAAAGATGGGGTTTAAATATGAACATGGATAAGACAAAGGTGGGGGGGGGGGGGGGGGGGGGGGGGGGTTCCTACTGGGAAAGATGGGGTTTAAATATGAACATGGATAAGACAAAGATGGGTTTTGTTTTTAATGGTGGTTTCCTTAAAAGCAGTGAAAATTGGTACTTTGAAGGCAAAGAACTTAAAGTTGAAAACTGTTACAATTATCCAGGGGTAATTTTTCAGCAACTTTGAAAAGGATCAAATGTGTAGATGCCCGTTCTAGTAAAGCTTTAAGGGCAATAGCAGGGATTAGAAAGTTATACGTGTACTGTGTGGGTGGAGGGTCAAAAAGGCGAACTTGGCACATTCGTTTTTAAGAATGATGCTTTGTTTGTCTCACTTTGGTTCTGACCCACGCACTGCTAGGTGATTAGTATCGTAATCAACTTTGGTGGAGGGGAGTTAATTAGAAAGAGAGTGTTCACCCTTTGTTCAATTTCGTTATATTTTATCATTTTAAAATTAAAACTGCTTCCTGTTGACATGGTTTTTAAAATATTCGATACCAAAGTCAAACCCATTCTTTTGTATGGGGCCGAAGTCTGGAGGTTCCAAAAATATGACGCTATCGAAAAAGTCCAAATTAAAACATGTAAAATGATTCTGTGATGTTTCAATCGCACGTGGAGAATGTGGACGCTTTCCGATAGTTACTGACACACAGCTTCGACTGATCAAACACTGGTGTAAACTATAAACCTGTCTCAGGATAGAGTTCCTAAGCAGTGCTATGACATGTTACACGCTCATGATATGTTTGGGCGAAAGAACTGGGTTACTCGGGTCAGACTTTTACTGTCAGACGTTAACTTTACTCTGCAGACATGGCTTTGGCTAATCTTGGGCAATGCAAAACCCTGGTCATATTTAATTGTTTATAGAAGAGTTTAAGACTAGATTAAAAGATGTTTATTACCAACTATGGCATGACTCTGTTTCTTCTGAAGCTGATTACTGTTCATACCACCCATAAATAATACGATCGAGTTACATTGTAAATCTAGACATCATTGCCCATAGAAGTGTTATTGGTTGACTGAAATGTAACAGACTACCTCTGAATGGAATTCCGCGTTTTGGAGTGTTAAGAGCCAACCCATATTGCAAACAATGTGATGGAAATCAGGTTGAAGATCTAGTGCATTTTCTACTTATATGTTCAAAGTATTCTAGTTTGAGGAAACGATATGTACCATTGTATTACTATCGTTTTCCTAGCTGACTGAAAGTACAGCTGCTTTGCCCAAATCTTAAAGGATTTAAAAAAAATGAAATTGCATTGTTTATTGTTGATTGTATGAAAGCTAATTGTATTGCCAATGCTGAATGGTTCACCTCACATATTTGATGTTGGATCTTTTCGCCTTGTCATTATGGGCCAAATGGCCTGACTGATTAAAAAGTATTGTTATTGTTGTTACACACACACACACACACACACACACACACACACACACACACACACACACACACACACACACACACACACGCACACACACGTGCGATCACACACACACACACGCGCGCGCGCGCACAAACTGACAAAGTGAAATGCGGGAGAGCTGATATCCTGTGGGAAGGGAAATAACTCTTTAATGTGATGAGTAATCAATACAGTTGCGTCCCTTGGATTAGCCTCTCCTTACAGCAATATCCCAAAGACGAAACAGTGCCTTCCAT
>JAGGCT020000834.1:137500-142500 GCA_017654935.2 Phymorhynchus buccinoides
GACTGTAGCTACGCAACGATGAGAGATAGCCAATGAAAAGAAATTGTTGGACATATTAGCCTTACTTAAAACAAACTACATTGAGAGAAACGAACAAAAAATAAAGAGAAAAGATTGCATTTATTTTATTGAATGAAAGCGAGCGTGTCTGTGAAAGATACTTTTTTTTACATTTTTTAAAAACATTATTTACATTTTATTTATTCTCTATGTACTTGTTTGTGGGTATTATTTTAATGTTATTATTTTATACTAATAACAGTTTACTCTCTCTCTCTCTCTCTCTCTCTCTCTCTCTCTCTCTCTCTCTCTCTCTCTCTCTCTCTCTCTCTCTCTCTCTCTCTCATTTTTGTTTTTTGTGAAATACTACGTTGGACATGTGCGATGTAACTTTAGTGTTGTCTTCTGATACGAAAAGATGTCTGGGTTTCTGTCTGACCTAGTGTGTGGTGTTTTGACGCATTCATTCTGTTGGTGTGTTTATTATGCTGGTGAGTGCGTGTGTCAGCGTGTGCAGAATGTTGTGAATGAAAACATATAAAAAAAAAATCTGTGAAAGAGACTTAATTTGATTTCAAAAGAAGGATGGAAGAGAATTCCAATAATTTGGGGTCGGGGTCTTGGCCCTTCAGAGTGTTAATGCTGCTCCGTTGTTACATGTCTCTGCTATCGAGTGTTGCTTTCTAGGGTGGAACTAATCTGCAATTGGGCTCATTGATCGGGTTATCACTTTTACTACCACCACCAGCCGTACTCCCTTTCCTTCCGCCCCTTTCCCCTGCCTGCCCGTCCATTCCGCATCGTTTTTACGATAAAAAAAAAATCCATTTACCCAGTGATTTTTTTCCTTTAAAGAGATTACAAACACTGGCGCCATATATCCAGGCAGAGTCATCAATTATTCTTCTGTGATTCAGCATTTCAAGAGACAAAGATGGGGCTACAACAAAAACTTAAAAACAAAACCAACAGAAGAAAAGAGATGCTGAAAAATAAGTGTCAGAGAGGAAACAATGCAATATGAAAGAGAGAATTAACAAAGAAGGTCGAAGCAGTCGTTTGTGGGAGACAAGAAAATATTGCTGATGCTGAAATAATCCAGATGCACAACTAAATGCCTTAGGCAGCCTTTATAACGTAGGTTGGTCAGCATGTCCGTCTTTGGCTGATGCGCGAAAGTAAAAGTGCATACGGAGATGAAAGTGCATTGAACAAAGAATACACTCTACCACGAAGATGAAAGTGCATTGAACAAAGAATACACTTCACCACGAAGATCAAAGTGCATTGAACAAAGAATACACTCTACCACGAAGATGAAAGTGCATTGGACAAAGAATACACTCCACCACGAAGATCAAAGTGCATTGAACAAAGAATACACTCTACCACGAAGATGAAAGTGCATTGAACAAAGAATACACTCTACCACGAAGATCAAAGTGCATTGAACAAAGAATACACTCTACCACGAAGATGAAAGTGCATTGAACAAAGAATACACTCCACCACGAAGATCAAAGTGCATTGAACAAAGATTACACTCTACCACGAAGATCAAAGTGCATTGAACAAAGAATGCACTCTACCACGAAGATCAAAGTGCATCGAACAAAGAATACACTCCACCACGAAGATCAAAGTGCATTGAACAAAGAATACACTCTACCACGAAGATCAAAGTGCATTGAACAAAGAATACACTCTACCACGAAGATCAAAGTGCATTGAACAAAGAATGCACTCTACCACGAAGATGAAAGTGCATTGAACAAAGAATACACTCTACCACGAAGATGAAAGTGCATTGAACAAAGAATACACTCTACCAGGAAGATCAAAGTGCAGTGAACAAATAATAGTTTTACATTCTACCACGAAGACTAAGACAAGAGTAGAACTTAGTGGCATTATTTTCTAGCACTGTGCCAATGGTGTCATAATTATATGTGTTAGTTTAATTGGGTGTAGTAACGAATTCCTCTCTTGTCAGTTTAGGGTGCATTCTGTTTTTGCTTGATCAAAAGAGCTGATGCTCACTCCTACTAACGCCTGCTTTATGGGCAGTGCAGTATCTCCGTTCGCAGGTTGTCTGCAGCCAAATGCTGAAGCTGCAGCATGACATAATTGTCGCAATGTAGGCCTACGGGTTACACTCCATCACTCATAGGCCGCGTTCCTGCTACGTCCTCCACGATCACCCAGAACGTGGCTCTTCGTAGCAAGGTCGTGGCATAGCGTACTGCTGTCGGCTCTAACGCAGTAAGAGCGTGGCGGGGTCTTGGCACGAGCGTGGCGAGGGTGGTATTGGTATTGGCATTATGTACTTTATAATCACAGAGGCTTCTCTGTGGAATTCGGGTTGCTCCCACCTGGAGAGCGCGTCGCAGCCAGAGGCGCGCCACCCAATATTTGTGTTTGTGTGTGACTGATGAGGAAGGAAAGGGAGGGGGGTAAATTTTGACCAAATGACAACTGTTTTTGTTGCCACTGGGTTTAAAGTTTGCGTGGACAGCCGAAATAGTGACAGGATCGCAGTGAGAACAATGACAACGTTGCGCAGCGTGGTGAGTGCGCGGACAGCCCCAATATTGGCGGAGTACTGAGAGCTTAGCTGCAGCAAAGGGCCCGTGCCAAGAGTGTGGCATGATCTACAATGTTTTCAGCTGTGGATCTCCACTCCTTAAATCGTAGTGAGGTCGTGGTTGCGGTCACACTTGAGGAGGGCATCTGCGACCTCGCCACGTTCTCCATCAATGTAACGCGCAATGAACACGCAGCGGGGTCTTCATTATGTTTGGGGGCCTTAACCAGAGTAAATGGTATACGTTGAATATTACGGAAAGGGTCGCACAAAGCTGCAAGAAACAACGTTAACCATAGACAATCTACCGGGACAGAGTGAAGGCAGGGGAAAGATGTCTAAATATAATGGAGAGGAAAGGATGATATTAATAAAGCGAAGTTATTAAACTGTCACTGACAGCCGATGATAGATGAGGTTGACTGGATCCCAATTTCACTGAAGTAACCTATTTTGTTGAGGCCCTTCTGAAAAGTTAGTTTCCTTAGCAGGGGAATGTCATTAAAAGTCCTGACACGTGATGTCCGCAGCCCACCCATACTACGACATGCACTTTAATCCTATTCTAACGCTCCCTACCTGAAGACAGCGAAATAGAGAGATGGATGGCTAAAAAGTCTAATAAACACGCCTGCCTACAGAGAGAAAGAGAAAGAGAGGGAGAGAGAGAGAGAGAGAGAGAGAGAGAGAGAGAGAGAGAGAGAGAGAGAGAGAGAGAGAGAGAGCGAGAGCGAGAGGGAGAGAGAGAGGGGGGGGGTCGAAAGAGAGAGAGAGAGAGAGAGAGAGAGAGAGAGAGAGAGAGGAGAGAGAGAGAGAGCGAGAGAGAGAGAGAGAGAGAGGGGGGGGGGTCGAAAGAGAGAGAGAGAGAGAGAGAGAGAGAGAGAGAGAGAGAGAGAGAGAGAGAGAGAGGAAATAGGGAGATATATATGTATAAAAACAAACTGACAGACAGACACACACACAGACAGACATACAGACAGATAACACAGACAAATATTATGAAAACGAAAGCAGGTGACCTTTGACGAAGGAAGCAGGGAAAACAAACGGTATCGCTTCACTGAAGTACTACACGTTTTCTGAAAAGCCAAACAACCCAGCTGACAAAACAAACAAAGAACGGGAACTCGAGGAACAGTTGGTGAATGTGATCGTATTGGCAGATTGTACAGATACTGTGAGTGGGAAAGGTTCAAACTCTGGGTTGTCTCATTCGTAGAATGGAATGATAGTATATGGGGCGAACAGACTGTTGTAGAAAGGACACAAAAAACACACGGAAGAAATCCCCAACAACCCCCAAAAGCGTGGCTGTATTTCTCCAAATTGTCATTATTAAGACTTCGACGGGGAGACTGACAAGACTACTGTTGTAGAAAGGGTGGGAAATGGTGCAATGCTAATTTCCTTCAATTTTGAATCTCATAAATGTTCCTCTACATAGTAAGCGGAGTATCTACAAAATACTTAAATTATCCCTGACAATCTTGGGCTCTATCTTCTCCCAATGATATTTTATCATTTCAACTTGTTTTCTTTCTGTTTCGTTCTACCCACTAAAGTGCAGCAGAATCGTCAACGTGATGACGTTGGCTGCCAAAGGAGAAGAAGAATGGGATGTTTACGACGAATGTGTGCGCGTGCGCGCGTGTGGGTGATGTCTGTGAAGCCAGGCGAACACAGTCATGAGAGGAAAGTGAAGTCATTAAAATGCTTCTGACAGCTGACTATAGATGAGACTTACCGAATCTCAATAACAATAGTCCTAATACTGGATGGATTTTCGTTATAAATAGACCGAGTCTTAGTTTCGGTGCTAATGAAACGAGGAACAAATAGTTGCATCGTCTGGTCATTTGAACATTCCTAATCCACTGAAAACCACAGAAATGGACACCTTCCAGAACAGATAGGAGCAACTAACGTACACATGCACATACACATTCACACTCGCAGAGAGAGAGAGAGAGAGAGAGAGAGAGAGAGAGAGAGAGAGAGAGAGAGAGAGAGAGAGAGAGAGAGAGAGAGACAGAGAGACAGATCAGAGATAGACAGAGACAGACAGACAGAGGCAGAGAGAGAGAGAGAGAGAGAGAGAGAGAGAGAGAGAGAGAGAGAGAGAGAGAGAGAGAGAGAGAGAGAGAGAGAGAGAGAGAGAGAGAGAGATAGACAGAGACAGATACAGACAGACAGAGGCAGAGAGAGAGAGAGAGGGAGAGAGAGAGAGAGAGAGAGAGAGAGAGAGAGAGAGAGAGAGAGAGAGAGAGAGAGAGAGAGAGAGAGACAGAGACAGAGAGATAGACAGAGGCAGAGAGAGAGAGAGAGAGAGAGACAGAGAGAGAGAGAGAGAGAGAGAGAGAGAGAGAGAGAGAGAGAGAGAGAGAGAGAGAGAGAGAGAGATAGACAGAGACAGAGA
>JAGGCT020000834.1:147500-158274 GCA_017654935.2 Phymorhynchus buccinoides
GGTTGCCCTCGGAATCTCCTGCTTAAACTAAAGACAGAAGGTGCAAAACAATGCCGCTCGCCTTGTATTGAAATGCTCCGGGGACATACAGCTATCGCTACGTATCGATAACACTGCAAAGATAAATCAGTACGGCTATCACTACGTATCGATAACACTACCAGGCTAAATCACTACGGCAACTAAGGGTTAGGACTAGGGTTAATATAGGGTTAAACTTAGGAAATGTTAGGGTTAGGTTACGAAAAGGGTTCGGGTTAGGGTTGGGAATAGGGTTAGGGTTAGTCTGTCGGAATTGAAACTGACAAATTGACACAGTCATCATTAATTGTTCTCTATGGGTAGTAGTGGTAACAACGGGTAGATCTTTCGATACGTAGCGATAGTGCTACGCACCCAAACGTTCCAAGTCCTCTCACGCTTCTCCTTTACTCCAATCTCTCCACTGGCTCCCCGTTGAAAAGCGCATCGAGTATAAACTTGCTCTGTTGTGTTACAAGTTGCTGAATGGTCTGGCCCCATCCTATGTTTGATCTCTCTGACTACTTTCACTCCTTCCAGACAGCTACGGTCCTCCTCTGCCTATTCTCTTCCGTAGATCTCTCGCTCTGTCAGGACTTCCCCTCCACCCCACCACAACTATGGCTGCATACTGTCTTCTCTGTCAGGACTTCCCCTCCACCCCACCACAACTATGGTTGCATACTGTGTTCTCTGTCAGGACTTCCCCTCCACCCCACCACAACTATGGCTGCATACTGTGTTCTCTGTCAGGACTTCCCCTCCACCCCACCACAACTATGGCTGCATACTGTGTTCTCTGTCAGGACTTCCCCTCCACCCCACCACAACTATGGCTGCATACTGTGTTCTCTGTCAGGACTTCCCCTCCACCCCACCACAACTATGGCTGCATACTGTGTTCTCTGTCAGGACTTCCCCTCCACCCCACCACAACTATGGCTGCATACTGTGTTCTCTGTCAGGACTTCCCCTCCACCCCACCACAACTATGGCTGCATACTGTGTTCTCTGTCAGGACTTCCCCTCCACCCCACCACAACTATGGTTGCATACTGTGTTCTCTGTCAGGACTTCCCCTCCACCCCACCACAACTATGGTTGCATACTGTGTTCTCTGTCAGGACTTCCCCTCCACCCCACCACAACTATGGCTGCATACTGTGTTCTCTGTCAGGACTTCCCCTCCACCCCACCACAACTATGGCTGCATACTGTCTTCTCTGTCAGGACTTCCCCTCCACCCCACCACAACTATGGTTGCATACTGTGTTCTCTGTCAGGACTTCCCCTCCACCCCACCACAACTATGGCTGCATACTGTGTTCTCTGTCAGGACTTCCCCTCCACCCCACCACAACTATGGCTGCATACTGTGTTCTTGTGATTTTTTAAGTCTGTGTGTGTATGTGAGCGCGCGCGCACGTGTGTGTGTGTGTTTACGTGTTATTTTTTTAATTGTTTATTTATGCATTTATTCACATTGTGGTGCGTTTATAAATAAAATAGTGTACTGTTGGGTGAACGAGTCAGTATGAATAGGGGGTGCAAGCGCACTGAGTTGCGTGGCAAGAAATGCGCTTTACACATTTGATAATATATCGATTGAAGAAAACACTGTTGACTGCTGGATCAGGACAACAAACACTGACCTTGATAGGGGGAGAATGGATCCTTTGGTGAGAGAAGAAAAGCCAAGCTTTCGAGCTTTCAAGCTCCCCCCCCCCCTACACTCTGCCATCCTTCATAATTTCACCCTGAAATCTGTTCAGCTTGTCTCTATCTACTTTTGTGCATTTGTGAGCTTGTTATCAACTCAACCAAAACACTGTCTCTATCTACTTTTGTGCCTTTGTGAACTGTTATCAAATCAACCAAAACACTGTCTCTATCTACTTTTGTGCCTTTGTGAACTGTTATCAAATCAACAAACCACATCAACTGCAGTAAAGTCTAACAGTCTATCGCTGTATATTACTTCCCTTTGTCAAATAAGAGGCAACATCTATTTTTGGAGCACGCTGGAGAGAGAGAGCAAGACAGAGATATAGAGAGAGCGAATTTCGCCTTGCTACGAAACAGCCTCTCAATGACACGACACCTGATGTCAGGGTTAAGGGCGATAACTCTAGCTAAACAGGAAGAGGAAGGAGGAAACTTGGGTGGAAATCAAACCTCTTTCTTTGTTCTCTCTTTGTTCCACCACAAGTAGGCGTTTAGATATTTTGCAAATCTCATCATGGTCCATGGTCATGCAAAAAAGGTATTTTCCACGTTGTTTTTGCTCTTCTTTCAGAATTATTGTTCAAACAATTGTTTTCGTAACGCCAAATTTGATTTGGTCAGTAATTATCCGATAAACAAACCTAAGATTGTCAGAAAAATCAGACAGGGGAGAAAAGCGGCAACTTGGCACACGCGTTCCGTTGCAACTGTCGTCAACTGCGACATAATTAACCAGACCCAGACCCAGACCCAGATTGTTGATAAGGAGTTCTAACCAAATCGGAGACGACGATGATGACGAAGAAGATGAAAACAATCAGACATGTGCCAGTACTCAAGAGAGGTGTGATGAGATCTAAACCATGATCATTGCTGACAACACTGCCCCATCTGTCTGGCGATTGCTGAGAGTAGTAAAACTTCATCGCACACTAAGGCACCAAAGAGGTTTTTTCTTAGCAAGTCGCAGAAAACTGACCCAAACCT
The DNA here is from genome assembly GCA_017654935.2 of Phymorhynchus buccinoides. NCBI lineage: Eukaryota > Metazoa > Mollusca > Gastropoda > Neogastropoda > Raphitomidae > Phymorhynchus > Phymorhynchus buccinoides. The sequence goes on from JAGGCT020000834.1 coordinate 150,234, forward strand.
TGCTGTTTGGGAACTCAGGGCCTAGGGAGGACGGGAAAGATTGGAGAATCTGACATTCATTTGTTATACTGATATTAACAAAGACGTTAAAATCTACTGACATGCTGTACATGGCTTTAGGTACATAAAAGATGCGACCCCCTTAGGCACTTACAGAATAACATAATTATGACATAATTGCCTCATCATTGAAATAAAAATGAGGCTAAAGTATTCACAACTGATATATGATAAATGACAAAAAAGGGGAGATGACCGCAGGATCACTTGGGAAGGACTAGAAAAGGTCAATTCTTACCAGGTCTTGTGGGTGATCATGGGGGAGAAAGTATACTCTGTCTCTTTGCCCCGCTAATCCAGCCTGAAGAAAGCTCTATGAGCTGACAGCTCGCTGCCCTTTCCCACCATGATCACCCCCAAGACCCGGTAACAATGTACCTCTTCTACTCCTTCGATATATGATAAGGCCATTATCTCACACATTGTTCTGTGCTTGCCTTTGAAATCTTTTGTGAATGCGATCATATTTATGTCACTGATTTTTCTGTTCAACTCTACTTAAGCCCTAACCAATGCAGTTTGATCTCTTTTAACCAAGTCTTGTCTTGCAAAAGTACGCTTTGAAACTAGCAATTTAAACGACGAGAAAAAAAGAACAACAAACAAATGCAACACCGAGCGTCTGCAAAGTCCCCTCGCAGCATCGCCGAGCTACTCCGAAATCGGAATGTGTCGGCTGTACACACAGCGGGGAGACCACTGAGAACTGAAAACAGGACGCACGCACGGACGGATGGACGGCCGGAAAGAAGTGGGACATAGCTGGCCTGTGACACAAAGGGCCTAGGGCACAGCGGGTAATGTAAAACTAAATACATCAGTGGATAGCTTGCATCTTGGCAAACTAGTATACCAAATTTGATGATGATAGATTGAATAGTTTTTGAGAAAAACGGACGAATAGCCGGACGGACGGAGGCACACCGGACGGACACCGGACGGACGGACCAGACAAAAACAATAGCTCCCCGAACCTTCGGCTCGGGGACTAACAAAAAGGGGAATACAAAACTACAAGCCAACCACTGCTTTGGCCTAGGCAAATCTGCCTCCATAGGCCCAGCAGGCCTGGCAGAGCACATAGAAGTAATGAACCCCGCTCCCGCCTGCCCCACCACACGACCAAGCATGGAACTGAACTGAACGAGCGCTTCTGGTCGCCCCATGGGAAATCCCTCGACTGGCTTATTTTAATCCCCTTTGTTATATAGATAGCAACATATATTTTTGCCGTGCGCGGGCGAGAGAGAGAGAGAGAGAGAGAGAGAGAGAGAGAGAGAGAGAGAGAGAGAGAGAGAGAGAGAGAGAGAGAGAGAGAGAGAGAGAGAGAGAGAGAGAGAGAGAGAGAGAGTTTGTCGCTGCTAAGAAACTTTCTTCAAATAAAACGCCACCTAGTGTCAAGGGCTAAGGACCATAGCTTCACTTGAAAGCACGGCCCAGCACGGAACGCCCTGACTCTCCGGCCAGCTCCCACCAGGGCTCCGCCATGGCGTCTGAACCTCTCTGAGCATGCGCACAAATCATCATCCGGGCGCCACGAGACAAGGAAAAGCTTTTATTGGGGGGCTGTTAAGCCGTGTAAACTGTTTGACTTTGAAGGTGATGAGGCTGGGAACGTCTTTCAGTTTCTTCAAGGGATATTCTTCGCCTTAAAAAAGACAAGCTGTTTTGGAAGACTAAGAACCAAGCATGTTTCATCCAAATGCGTCTCTGTCTCTTTCTTTTATTTTTATATTGATACTACTCACTTCCCCATCTTTTTCGGTGCTTGCTGTTTGGTGGCGATGTTTTGAGGGCAGTGCCTCTGCTAATTGACTTTGGATGGCAAATTGTCTGGAAGAGGAGCTTCGTATAGCTGCCAAATGCGCAATAACTGTCATCGGAAAGGGGGAACATCAAATGTGGAAGGATGCTCAACTGTCATGTCTTTCCGTTTTTAGCACTTCTGCAAAGCTGTAGGCCTACCATCTCTCTCCCTGTCTCTGTCCCTCTCTGTCTGTTCGTCCTAAATATTACAGACGTCCTTCACTTTTAAAATTATGATTACTAATGTCATCCACCAGAGAAGAAGATGTGCGTGATTTGCGTATTTTTGTATACAAATCGTTCAAGAGAAGAGAAACTGCTACTTCATGAACAGTTTATTTTGCATGGAATGTTGATTTGTGGCTTTCTGTCAAGTTAATTATTTCCTGATCCACATATGTTTATGTTCGCACGGCTGATTATGATGGGCTATGGCCTCTAAGTGATTAAACCACCTTGTCTTGAGTCTATCTGTCTGTCTGTATCTCTCTCTCGTGCGTGTTTGCATGGTGGGAGTGTGTGGGTGAGAGGGCAAGGTACAAAGAAGCTATTGTAGCTGATCCGTTTTACCCTCAATAAAACATTCGTATTCGTATTCGTATTCTCTCTCTCTCTCTCTCTCTCTCTCTCTCTCTCTCTCTCTCTCTCTCTCTCTCTCTCTCTCTCTCTCTCTCTCTCTCTCTCTCTCTCTCTCTCTCTCTCTCTCTCTCCGTGTTTATGTGTGCTCGCATACGCGCGCGTGCGTGTGTGTGTATGTACACATGTGTGTGTAGGCCTATGTGTGTTTGTGCGTGCGTGGTACGTGGTAAACGACTAGCTTTACGATGTAGATGGCATAGAAGACGCCGTTGCAAATAAACAACAAACATTAGACCGGGTCTTATCCCAACATTCCTCTGAACTATCCATATCCATGTTACATTTCGACTCAGCCGTAATCTATTTTTAAACTGCAGACAACGTATTTGTATTATCTGTAACTTTAGGCTGTCTCTCTTTTAAACGATGTTATCAACATGAATCATAGATCTTTTTTTCCCCTCTGAGAACATCAAATTGTAAATGCCAGATAAAACTCAGCAGATAGTATCCTTATACCAAGGCTCAGAGAAAAACAACAACATCACTGAACTCGGACAGAAAGAGTCAGCAGCAGTGCAGTGTCTCCTCTACTGGGTGGCCCTGGGGAGATGTGATACTGATAGCTCCATATAGATTACTGGAGATGAGATTCTCTTCTTAACAGCAGCAAGTGTCTCTCAGTCCTAAGTTTCTTTATTTTGGTTTTTACTATATTTTGTTGCAATAATTTTTCATAAATTAGTTGTCTGTTTTTTTCCCTTTCTTAACCAATTCTTTAAAGACCCACCACGTCACGTGTGAAATCAGCGTTTTCACGTGTTTTCCCTCTTATCGCTGGTATGAAATCCTACTTTGGCCAGGTGTGACTCCCATGCAAATTACCCAAAATTCAAAACGAAACATCACTTTGAAGAACAGCCTCGTTTTGAATTGGGAAAATTTGTATGTGGGTCACACATGGCCATAAAAAAAACCAAGGGACGTGATTTTGCTGGGTCAGTGGGTCTTTAAAAGAATGAGGATGGTGGTGGATAAGGGTGGGGTACGTATTTTGAAAATTGTTAAACATCATCTTATTCTGTCTCACTCTGTGTCCTTGTTTTTTTCTTTTTGACCGCTTTTTAAGTTTTAATTTTCCCCCCACAAATATCCATCGCTGCATGCACACAAAGTAATTCGGGTAGTTCAATACCCTTTGTGCATTAAATCAGCTGCCGAATGTGAGATGACGTTCATTCGGGTTGACACTGGAGATGCTAGTATAGGGTTTAAGGTTCAGTCAGCGAAGCCGATCATGAAAAGGTGTACGAGGCGTGCAAACCCTGTCAATAATAATACATTAGTTTGGACTCCGCAACGACAACCACTTTTTACCTCTGAATTATGCAGGTCATGTTTTCCAAGTCATACGGTCAGAACCCCTAAGGACTAGTCAGCATTAACTTGCCCTTTCTTTGCAATCCATAAAGGAGGCAATAAACCAACGGCAATACTGGGGCTTAAATCTGCATAGGCTACTTTTCTGTCTACTCAATGTATAATCGGATTAATAAGCCTGTGGTGTGGCGTTTATCTGTCCTAAATGAAGCCTTTTCTACCTTTATCGTTGCCTTGTCTAAAAGCCTACATTGTCTTGCTTACTCGGTGTTTCATTTGTATTGTCCCATGCCTGAATGTATTGTAATGTTTGGACTCTCGTTAAAAAGCAAAGTGATCACAAACGTCTGGTATTATTTGCCTGGTTTTAGTTTTTCAGGTTAAAGTGTGTTAACATTTCACCAATATTGTCATTGTCAAGTTTTTAATTTTGTTGAAAGCACAGTGTGAATTATGTCACCAATATTGTCAGTTGAATATAAAACAACAAAACAACAAAAGTGTGTTATTATTTCACCAACATTGTCTGGTATTATTGTTCCAAAGTTCCTCCGAAATCGGAGTGTGGCTGCCCACGTGGCGGGGTAATAAAAAACGGGCATACACCTAATGTTCTCATTCATAGCTGGTGCATTTGTGCCATAGTGTTCAAGTGCTTCGGCTGTTGGATGGGATGATCCCTGGAGTCTTTAAGCCAGGGTAAGACAACAACCACAACGACAAAAAACATTGTTCCAAAGTAAAATATGTTATTATTTCACAAATTATGTTTGGTCTTATTTCCTAAAGTGTTGTTTTTCTTTTTTGATTTTGAAAAAAAAAGCGATAACACAAACTGACAAACAAACACACAAACAAACACACAAACAAACACACAAACAAACACACCAACCAACAAGCAAGAGGACCCCCCCCCCCCCCCTCCCGAAAGAAAACAAGAAAGAAGCAAGCAAACAAACAGACAAAAATACCAGAAAACAAATATTTCGTAGGGGCGGACCAAATGGTTCGTAAAGGGGCGTTTCCGTGGGGAGTCCATGGAGCTGCATAGGTCCTGGTTTAAGGTGTAGTGGCCTTGTGGAGGCTCAGGGGGCGAACCCCCCGGAACAGTTTGCAATGTAGTGATTATCAAAGCAAAATGTGAGCCATTTTCTTACTTTTAAAAAAAACCTTTTACTCGTATAAGGTACATGCTTGGGGCAAAGGGGGGTATCCCGAAACCCTGGACTCCCCCCCCAGATCCGCCCCTGATTTCCTTATGACATGTCTTCTTCTTCTTTGTCGATCGCTCAGTTTCCTGTCAAATGAGCGCAGATGCGTCATGCTGCCGTTATGGGCCTAAATAAGAAATTGTAAGAGTTTCTAGAACAAAGGCAGGAGAATGGACCAGTGAGGCAGAAAGATAGTACATGACAGTAAGAAAAAGGAAAAGGCAGAGTGAATGAGAGTGACATATTAGAGGAAGTTACAAGCACAGAACTTCCAGGCGGTGGGGGAACTATTTGTACAAAAAGACCCCCGGTATCCCCACGGAGGCTGTTATGACATTTGACTTTGCGTGCATGTGGTTTGTTTTGAGTTTCTCTAACACGGTTCATCTAAAACTAAAAACAACGGGAATTTCGAACAATTTGAGCAGTTCTTTTCGTGTAATCCTTACAAACAATGTCATAGCATCCATTTTCCTGTTGTTTTTATATCCTCAAGAAACCACCAATGAACGAAACATTGCAGCACAAGAAGAACTATTTATTAAAAATTCAGAATAACAGAAATTAGACACGCGCAGAAACAGGACAGTGCGCTAAGAGAGATAAGAATAAAATGAAATCATATAAAAATATTATTTAAAAACACACACCAAAAAACAACAACAAAAACCGACCGAAAACGCCAAGTTGTGGATGGATATTCTGGCGCACAGTATTTTCCAGTAGCACGCCATCAAACCAAACATTCTCAATGTTATTACCACACAAAAAGAACTTTTTACCAAACCTAAAGTTACATTTAAAAAACCCAGGATCAGTGCTGGGCTTACTTAATAAGAGTCTACCCATCAGAGAAATGAATGGAAACTAAGTGACTTCAGCTGTGCCCTGTGGTACATAGGGTAAGACGGGGTAAAAAGCCCATGGGCGGGTAAGAAGCCCATGCCAATTATCTCATGAAATGAAGCAAATTTCAGTCAATTTTTGCCCATGGGACGAGTGTTAATGTTCGTCCCATGGGCAAAATTTGACTGAAAGTTTTCATGACATAATTGGCATGGGCTTCTTACCCGCCCATGGGCGTTTTACCCCGTCTTACCCTAGATGTTCTAATTAAATCCACTCAGATGCTGAGCTTATCAATTGGTAGCGAACTCTTTCTTAGTAACGCATCTGACCCATATAGCACTTCACCGCTTATGCATTCCAGTTTAAATTTTTGAATCATAGTATTATAAACTTTTGAACATAACTATAACCGTCTTCTCTGTAAACTCTCCCTTTGATCATATTGTTGCCTCTTTGCAATACAGTTCACTGCATCTTTTTTTTCTCTGCACCACAACCCCCCCCCCTTCCCCCCGCCCCTGCCTAGAACTCTTTCTGTTGTATTTAAAATCGCATTCTTGTCTCCAACGATGCTGAATCACAGGAGAATAATTGATGACTCTGCCCAGATATATGGCGCCGGCAGTTGTAAACTCTTTAAAACAGAAACACACACACGAACAAAGGTGGAGAATAAAAGAGGACAGGACTAAAAGAAATAACAGAAGGAAGAGGAGAGAGAACACATTGGCACACACACACACGCGCGCGCGCGCACACACACAGACACGCACGCACACGCACACACAGACACACACACAGAAAGAGAGAAAGAGGAAAGATAGAGGGGGAGAGGGGAGAGGATAGAGAGAGAGAGAGAGAGAGAGAGAGAGAGAGAGAGAGAGAGAGAGAGAGAGAGAGAGAGAGAGAGAGAGAGAGAGCGAGCGAGAGAGGGAGATGGGCCATTAGAAGGAATGGGCTTGTCAAACTGGTGAGGGTGGGATGGGGGTGGAGGGGGAGGGGGGAGAGGAAGAATTGGAAGAGTGAGAATGAAATTCGACGGTAGTGGTGGTCGTGGTGATGGTGGTGGTGGTGGTGGTCGTGGTGATGGTGATGTGATAAATCGATCAGCAAGCCTGATTGCAGATCATTTCGACCTCTGGAGGGCAACACTCGATAGTGGAGACATGCAAAAAGGGAGCGGCATTAACACCCCGAAGTGAATGGAACCCGAATTACTGGAATGCTCTTCCATCTTTCCATTGCAATCAAATTAAGTCTCTCTTTTAGAGCCACATGCGCGTGTTTCTTTCTTTGTTTGTTTGTTTGTTGTTAGCTCTTTTCGAAGTACAATCAACCATACAATGTCATGTAAGCAAACAAGCACAAAGAAAGGTGGAACAGTCGGACATGGTCGTCGGTCTTTTTTCGTTTTTTATGGTCTAAGTAATCGTATTGTCTGATCTACCCCCTCCCCCGCCCCGTACTCTCTGTCCGTCTATATGTGTCTCTTTCTTTCTAATTTATATACGTCTCTCTCTGTGGTTGTCTCTTTTCACTCTGTCTCTTTCTCTCTATCTATCTGTCTGTCTGTCTATCTGTCTGTCTGTCTCTGTCTCTCTCTCTCTCTCTCTCTCTCTCTCTCTCTCTCTCTCTCTCTCTCTCCTCTCTCTCTCTCTCTCTCTCTCTCTCTCTCTCTCTCTCTCTCTCTCTCTCTCTCTCTCTCTCTCTCTCTCTCTCTCTCTCTCTGTCTCTCTCTCTCTCTCTCTCTCTCTCTCTCTCTCTCTCTCTCTCTCTCTCTCTCTCTCTCTCTCTCTCTCAATCGTTTTCATTCTCTTCTTTTCTTAGTATCTTGTCTCTACCACATTGGTTTCACACACTGACTGACTGTGTTTCTCAGTATGAGAGAGAGAGAGAGGGAGAGAGAGAGAGAGAGAGAGAGAGAGAGAGAGAGAGAGAGAGAGAGAGAGAGAGAGAGAGAGAGAGAGAGAGAGAGAGAGAGAGAGAGATATTATTTTATATTGCCGTCATGAATAAATGTTTTGTGTTGGTTTCCTTTCATCATTATTGCACACTGTCATACTATAGATTACGAAGGACTTCTTCGTTGCAGCATGTCAACTCCTGGAGGCATGAAATTTATCTCTACTCCCCTAGCCTCCAGTTGTCACCCTTAG
>JAGGCT020000835.1:0-17500 GCA_017654935.2 Phymorhynchus buccinoides
TGGCGCGTGGTGAAGTGAAGAGAGTCCGCGGCGTAGCAGATAACTCCTCACGCCATACACGTCACCCCCAAAGCCCTGCCACTTTAGACTTATGCTGGCTGTAAATGTGTCGTAGGAGGATTTCTTGCCTATAAACGACCAAGTTCGCGAAAGAGGATATCTTAGGAATGTCCTGTTTATGGTTCGCCCCTCACGTACACGTTTGCATTCGCATTGCCAGTGTCATAATCTATGTTTTGCATTGCCAGTGTCATAATCTATGTTTTGCATTGCCAGTGTCATAATCTATGTTTTGCATTGCCAGTGTCATAATCTATGTTTTGCATTGCCAGTGTCATAATCTATGTTTTGCATTGCCAGTGTCATAATCTATGTTTTGCATTGCCAGTGTCATAATCTATGTTTTGCATTGCCAGTGTCATAATCTATATTTTGCATTGCCAGTGTCATAATCTATGTTTTGCATTGCCAGTGTCATAATCTATGTTTTGCATTGCCAGTGTCATAATCTATGTTTTGCATTGCCAGTGTCATAATCTATGTTTTGCATTGCCAGTGTCATAATCTATGTTTTGGAGTTCATTTCGAGCGTTAACCGGGTCGAATAGCCAGGCTAAACAGTGAATGGAATGCGAATCGCATCTCTCCCTCTCTCTCTTTTTTCCTCTTTTTATTCCAGGTTCTGTTTGATGTTTACACTTTTGTCAGATTGGCAAGCTTTGCTCAAATATAATCAGTTTTCAAATACACATAAAAATATGTTAATAAAAAATAATGTTTTGTTGTCGACGGGGTTAGCCTTTTTTCCTTTGATACTTTGCCCCAAAACGTTCACGAGTAAAATCACATTCTCTCATTGCGTTTATCATTACATTATCGTTTTATTTGATTGGGTTCACACAGTTGTGTCACGTACGGCCATCAAGTAAAAAAGCAACCACTTTAACGTTTATGTAGGTGGACATTTTTGACTTCTTCTGAAAGAAAGAAGAGTTTGAATTACAAGGATATCCATAGACATACAGTTTTGTTCCTCATGGAATACACATTGGAACAATGACATTATAAACCCTTTCCACCAACACTTTTCTTTCTATAAATGGTAAACTACCACAAGTCATGACAGGCGACAGGAATTGTTTTAATCTTGTTGGTGTAGTCCAATAATTGAATGAAACAGTCACTGACTTGAGTTGTACTTACTGTTTGTGGGATCCTTTTTGACAGAATGACGTTTCTCCTTTTGAACATTTGACACAAGCATTACATATTATAACTAGGAAACACGCTCGCTACGCCTTGCACGCACACAAACACACACACACACACACACACACACATACACACACACATACACACACACACACGCGCGCGCGCGCGCGCGCGCGCGCGCACGCACACACACATACACCTCTCTCTCTCCTTCCCTCATTCACTCAGGCTTATGGTCCAATGGAAGGGAAATAACATCTGAAAGCCAGTCCAGCCAGCCATTCCCTAATTACTAACAACCCTCTAGCTACAATTGACCTGTTTTCAAGGTCAAGGTGAACACGGTCACACTGTTTCTAGGGGACCATATGTGTGCCATGATACACCACCACACAACCTTTGAACCGATTCTGTCCACCGGTTCATGAGTTACAGGGCGAACAAACACACACACAAACACACACGGACAGACACATTTAGAATGTTATTATATAGGTACATGTATATAATAATTAAGGATCGAGGCACCTGCCTAGCAGCGTCAAATAATGTGTTTGTGTTCTAAAATTCACTTAAATCGGCTCTATCATCATCACAATATTTCTTGCAATATCACAGTTGAGGAACGAGTCAGAGTTTGTTTCTATTTTGAAATGTTACTGTATGTGTAGTGTAAACCAAACACAGGAACCAAACACCAGGTAAAACAAGAACTTGAGAGGGAACGGGGGAGGAGACAACAGTAGCTAGTCTTGTAAGCCTTACTTGGAAACAAAGAAAGACAAACAACGTTCAGCAAAGTTGGATTTTAGACACCCCCTTCATGTTTACGACCCTCAATCTCAGAGCCTGATTCTTTCAGTTTTATGAAAATAATCATAGGCTGATCCTAATCCCTGTCTCTTTCCCACTTTTCAAGGGATGGAGATGTAATACTTGTTTAAAAAAAGAATATGTTCAGGATTACTCCTGATCCTGTATCTTGTCTACCCCACCTCCCTTTACCTCATCCGCTCGTCCTTCCCCTATCTTTACCGTTACTTAACGGCAGAAGAGAGTAAATTAGTGACATCAATTGCATTCATTGTTTTCGTTGGTGTCACGAAATCTTTGTGGCTGTGGCCACTCCTAATCTTGCCTCGTTAACCGTAGGGACATCCGTCACGCGTTTTGGATGACGTAAGTTGCTGTAAATGTATTGTGGCCACGTGTCTCTCCCTCTCCGGTACGTTACACCAAAAAGAATGTATTACGTATGCTATATTTTGTATCTTCTTGCGTTTGTTTGTGTTCCCTTGCTTGTTTTCTTCTTTACTGCGTTTGTGTGTGTGTGCTCTCTTCATATGCTTTAATTTAAAACTCAATGATGTAAATCAATGCTCCAACCTCATGTCATTAGGGCTACACAGCTGTTGACTGTCTGTCTGTCTGTCTGTCTGTCTGTCTGTCTGTCTGTCTGTCTGTCTCTCTCTCTCTCTCTCTCTCTCTCTCTCTCTCTCTCTCTCTCTCTCTCTCTCTCTCTCTCTCTCTCTCTCTCTCTCTCTCTCTCTCTCTCTCTCTCTCTCTGGTGTGTAAGTGTGTGAATATAGCTTTTATTTCAAAGGGTGGGGGAGGATAGATAGAGGAGACGTTCAATGTGAATGTTTCTTTGTTGTTTTGCTTCTTTCTTGTATCTGCCTATTGTGTTTATTTACCCTGTTGTTCATACTGTTCTGGTTTATATCACGGTGGCCTAAATCATCCAACATGTCGGTGTGTGGTGGAGTTCTCTCTATCTTTCATAGCCTAGTCCCTCTCCTGCCTTCGTGATGCATTCTGTAGTCTTCTTCCTCCTCCTGCTTAATCCATTCCACTCCATACATTATCCTTTCCTTTCCTTGTCCACCCACACACGCTGGGAAATCATAGGCGGAGCCAGGGGTCGAGAGAACTATGGTTTCCGGAAAGGGTTTCGTTTTGGTACGATTGTTTTCCTTCTCTCTTTTTTTGGTCCGCATCGCCGATAGGGTCTCTGGCCTGTCAACTGGTTTACCGGGCTGCCACTGATGGGATAAGCATCGCTGGATCCTGCTCCCACCCCCGCACCTAAACTGGCAATTTCCTGTCACACTCTGGAACCACCTTTTTTCTGTCCTCCCGTTTATGTAAGAAGGGAGTAGAGTACATTGTCACTGGAACTGTGGTCAGTGGGTTTCTCATATTTCTGTCCGTATATATTTCTGTGAGTGAAAATGTATTCCAATCCCCACAACCTACGCTTTTAACCTGACTTTGATGGGAATTGAAAGAGGTGTACCTCCATGTAGGCCTACTGACGATGGTACCCGATGGGTCATTATTTTCCGGCAATAACAAACTTAAAACAGTTATTTTCTTTGATACAAGCGCCGCAAAGTTGCTGGGGGTGGGGGGGGGGGGGTTCCAGTGGTGTACCGAGGATTGACAACTGATAGGACAAACTGTCCTGAAACAAGACAACCTATGGGACAACATGTTACGGGTCTTTGCTTATGTACAACACAAGTCCGCCAGTGTTCAATTTCCATGGGACATTTGTCCTGACAGGGGGCAACAACACCGGATATTCTCGGCTTTAACAGGACATACCTATGACCTGGACCTCGGGACATCACTGGGCGTGTCAATGTCCCCAGAATGACATTTGTCCTGACAGGGGGCAACTACACCGGATATTCTCGGCTATAACAGGACATACATATGACCTGGACCTCGGGACATCACTGGGCGTGTCAATGTCCCCAGAATGACATTTGTCCTGACAGGGGGCAACAACACCGGATATTCTCGGCTTTAACAGGACATACCTATGACCTGGACCTCGGGACATCACTGGGCGTGTCAATGTCCTCAGAATGACATTTGTCCTGATCATGGTTGGCAGGCCATGTTTGGTCAGGGGTTTCTTGTTGTCTGCTGGGTAGCAGGGCAGGCGGCTGACGCGTGCTCCTACGTATTCTGGGTATTGTTCACGAAGAGAGGGCATGTAACGAGTTTGATTCGAATGACTTAGGTGATGAAACGCTCATTGTGCGCGTTCCTGCGGATTTTCTCAGTTTGTGGAAGTACGTTGATGTGGCTTGTCAACTAGTTTATCTGGTCATGAACCCATTTTGGGACTTTTCCCAAGTGACTGCACGTGGGCGTTTGTTATGTGCGCCGTTTGTTGGTGTTTGCGTAACTTCTCCTTCTGACATGTTTGTGCACTTTCTTTGATGTTGCTGACAAACGTTGTTATTTCTTCATTTCTTGTTAATATTCTTTAGCACACGAATAGATCGGAGGAAAGCGGCTGTGTTGCTAAGACTTGGGGCACTTTTGATCACCCTCCTTCGATGCAGAATTGAGTTCAACGACCTGCTAATCTCTTGTGTTACAGTTCCATCAATAAACCTTTGTCGTCACTGGATTATGTACAATGTGTAGGGGTTAGAGAGAGATAAAGAGAGAGAGGGAGAGAGAGAGAGAGAGAGAGAGAGAGAGAGAGAGAGAGAGAGAGAGAGAGAGAGAGAGAGAGATATTGATTGATTGATTGATTGATTGATTGATTGAATTTTATTTATAGAGGGTAATAGAGTAAGCAATAACATGCTTTTTTACATCCAGCCCTCTGGATGAGAGAGAGAGAGAGAGAGAGAGAGAGAGAGAGAGAGAGAGAGAGAGAGAGAGAGAGAGAGAGAGAGAGAGAAAGAGAGGGCAGATAGACAAACTAAGAGACAGAGACAAGCGGACAGAGCGAGACAGTGACATCATGAGCTAAGGGTATTTTCGTGTTCTCTAACATCTTATCTTTCATATTTATAATGGACAATCTTTATTATCGATGGCTTGGAGTCATCATTGACATATTATTGAAGTTATTACGAAAACTAATAACTTGTATGAAAAAAAGACTGCAGAAATATAAAAAGCATAACCCTCTTTTTATATTTCCGCAGTCATTGTTTGATACAAGTTATTAGTTTTTGTAATAAGTCCAATAATACGTCAATGGACTTTTTAAAGATAGTCCGTTTTGACTCCAAGCCATCGTTATGATCTCTAAATGGTCTTACACATGCCCTAAATCGAATAAGTCAATGCATTTTCTGCAGCTAGGTTAGACTTTAGACTGTTTTCTTAAAATGACCAACGCTCACCCTACTAATTTTAAATGCGTTTAACTCTTCAACGAAAAATCGATACGAGAATGGTTCATGTATCCTTCGAAAGCGATTTGTCTGAAGTTTTCAAATATATAATTTATCAGAAACGTCAGTTTGACCCTTGTGTGTCCCTTTCGTGGTGCTGGGTCACATAATTTATGGACACGATGTGTGTCTGCAGGTGCGCCTAGACAACGCTTGCTACGTGTAAGAGAGGCATTGTTATCCATGAGGATGAGGTCATCTTGGATCGTACCAGCGCAGAGTTTGACGTGCACCAAGATAACCTCACCAAGCTCTAAGATAAACGGCCGTCAGAAATTCATGTAGGAGCAACTGTCAGAAACAATATCTCACCAACCGTGCTGATACTGGCCCACACCATCGGAGATCTACTCCCATAACTGTCAGAAACAATATCTCACCAACCGTGCTGATACCGGCCCACACCATCGGGGATCTATTCCCATAACTGTCAGAGACACTATTTCACCAACCGTGCTGATACCGGCCCACACCATCGGGGATCTACTCTCATGCCTCTCATGCTCTCTGGTCCATGTTTCGCAGTAACGCTCTCTTGGCTGCCGCCACACCTGGTACGACCATTGGTGAAATCTAGGCCGGTCTTGAGCTTGCTGGTGAAGAGAACCAGTGTCCATCTGCAATGTCCAGATGACGTGGTCATGGGCTCTCTTTAGCTTTTCTAGCACCGTAGGCGACTACACTCGCCCAAGTATCACTCTACCCTCCCACCGAATGCAAAGACATGCACTGCCAAGTACCCTGTCATGCGTTTGCTCATTTTTAGACCTTAGCAGACTGTTTCTATGTGCACACTCGAAAATATTGTTACGCCTCTCTTGTCGGTTGAGACGCAATGGACAACCAAGAACGTCAACAAATAACATGGCGCTAGAAGAGTTAAAGAACACTGAGTATGAGCTGCAGCTAGTGGAATGCTAAGACATACCCGGAGTCAAACTAGATGGAGTGAAAACAACGTCAGGGAGACTGTTCCTCACAGTTTGGGTAGACATTGTTCCACCCTGTCTAAGTCTATCCTTGGCAAAACTTGTCCCTAAAAGCATCAGGCTTTGTGCACATTACACGCGGAAATCTCATGCGCTTATCCGCAAACGAGTAAAAGAAAGTAAGAAATAAGCGGACGGGATATGCGCATGCGTTTCCGCTTGTTTTTCTTAGTTTATTTTACTTATTTGGTCAATGAATCACCAAACACCCCCTTTGAGAGCACAACTTTTCGATTTTAATTTATTTTTCAACAACATCTTTAAAAATGGCAGCAATTATGACGAAAGAAAGTGGGAGTGGTGCCGCTGAGCCTTGCTTGCCAAATTAAAAGCTGTCGCGATCTCCATCTGTGACCATTTTCGCCAGATCCTGTAGAGGATTCAAGGGGGTCTTGTTGATGGGCCTTACCCGTGAATGGCGATGAGGGCGGATATTGCAGTGCTGTTGGGCGGATCCTATCGGATTACTTATTTGAGGATAAACCTATGATGTTTCAAACGGTTTTGTTTTTAATCTTAGTTTGCTCAATGGACGTTTCATAATCACATTCAAAGTAAACAAGAGGCAAAGCCTGCAAGGCTCACGTCTGATTTTTATTACTATAGCAGGCATGGGAATTCCCATGACAATTCCCATGCCTGTATAGAGAGAATACTGTTATGTAGACACTTGTGCATCTGAAAACAGAATTAATTTTTATTTTACTGTGTAAATTAAAATTATTTCTATGCACCCCTACCCCTTTCTTTAAAATTTAATTATATGTATGCGCATGTAACAGTGGAGCCCTATTTTTATTTTTGGCAAACAAGTAAAATTGAAAAGCATATTGACCAAGCTTTCAGAAAAAACATAGTGACCAATCGCCCCCCCGCCGGCCTACGGACACCTGTAGTAGGCCTAGTCTTTGCCTGTGGGTCTAAGCCTCTTACTCTTAGAAAATTAATAATTGAAGTTGCGTGATCTGTTACTGTTTTAAACTGATCGTTCATGCGATGAAAACGTGTTCCACATCATCTACATTTCTGTAAGATATTTTATATTAGTCCTAATATTTTATTTTCGTTTCGTTAATTCTCCCCCCCCCCCCCTCTGCCACAAAGCAAAGGTCAAGGTCACAGCCAGCAAGCTCATCCATGTTTATCTTCCCCTGTACAGTCTTTGCTCGTGGTGATCAATCGTCTAGGACTAACAAAGGATTCGTACGTCGAAGGCAGTGAAATCGACGAACCCTGGATTTTCCGTATATTTTTTTTCAAGACTGAAATGAATGTGGGCTAAATGTTAAGTACGTCGTCTTGATTATGAGGTAAGGCATGGACTCTAGGCCTAGGCCTTGTTGCCGGAAGTGCAGTAGGCTAAGTTGTGCGCAGAGATGATGTGCAAATGAACACGAACAACCGTTACTCAAAGGCTCAAATAAAAGCTAAACAACCGTCTTCTTTCCAGTATGTATCTCCTACTCGGTACAACACAACAGTTACAACAAATGATTTTCTTTCTTTTGTTCCTTACCGATGTATCTGACTGCTTTGATCGCCATGACTTGAAGGCTCACGTCAAAATCAAGTATCCTGCTAACTTTAACCCTCTATTAACATCTTATGTTTTTTTGAGAAAATGACAACGTTAAAGTTTCAGTGGAGAGTGAGAGTCTTTAGTTTGAAGAGTGTGACTGAGTCAAGGTTCAAGGTTGCACAACCTTATCTTTATTTTGTTCTTTATCAATGTATCTGACTGCTTTGATCGTCGTGACTTGAAGGCTCACGTCAAAATCAAGTATCCTGCTAACTTTAACCCTCTAACGCCTTATATGTTTAGAGAAAATGACAACGTTAAGGTTTGAGTTAAGGTTAAAGGTCGGAGCCACGGACGCACACACACACACACACACACACACACACACACACACACACACACACACACACACACACACACACACACACACACACACACATACACACAGACACACAACCGAACATGTACGATACTATAGACTCACTTTGTTTTAAAAAACGACGTGAGCCAAAAATGGTGAATGATGTATATCATGACTTTTCTTTATATAAGAGCCTGTTGTGCGTCGTAATGATCTCTCTCTCTCTCTCTCTCTCTCTCTCTCTCTCTCTCTCTCTCTCTCTCTCTCTCTCTCTCTCTCTCTCTCTCTCTCTCTCTCTCTCTCTCTCTCTCTCTCTCTTGTAGTAAACTGTACAGCTTTGTTTTGAATAAGCGCATTTCTAAGTGAATTGAGGCAAATAAACTTATTGTTGATGAACAAGCTGGGTTTAGAGAAAACTATTGTACAGCATATCACATTTTTACTCTGTATGCTATGGCCCCCAAACAACTCCTAAGACAGAAAATTATACGTAGCATTCATAGACTTTCGCAAAGCTTTTGATACTGTGTGTAGAGGAAAACTTTGGTCAGTTTTATTGAAGAATGGCTTGCAAGGTAAAATATTGAAAGCTTTAAAGTCCATGTATAGTGTTGTAAGAGCGAGAGTGCGAGCTGATGGGGATTTAACTGATGTTTTTATGTACCCCCAAGGCTTGAAACAAGGAGAAGTATGTTCACCAGTTTTATTTTCTTTGTTCATTAACGAACTTACAAAAGATGTAATTAATTTTGGCCGGTATGTAATTCAATTACCACCTGATTTTATTCAAATACTAATATTGTTATTTGCTGATGACATTGCATTGGTATCTGACAGTATTGTTGGTCTCCAGACACAACTTAATATCCTTGCTGATACAGCCAAACGTCTTGACCTTATTGTGAATTTGGACAAATCAAACATAGTGATTTTTCGGAATGGTGGGTACCATGCTGAAAATCAGAGATGGTATTTTAATGGAAATGAACTTGAAATTGTAAATACACTACTCACAAAAAGTTAAGGATCACTATGAGAAAACAGGTGCGCAATAAACTCCGTTCGCTCCTGTTATTTTTTCCTCAGTCAAGCCAAATTGTTATGAATTCTTGTTCAGCTGTAAGTGGGCGATGTTGTGTTAGTGGAAACATTGCACGTGATTCTCTATTACTGAGCTTGGCAGCAAAAGAAAAAGCGGAAACTTGCGAAAAAGGACCTTGTTTTGGATCGTTCTGCATGAACACATTGCACAAGCCAGATGGAAAAACCATTATGCACGTGCAAGCACTGCTGTTTATGTGTGAGATGCTGTCTCTTGCTTGGCTTTATAAGAAGACATACCACCAGTATTAGGCCTGATTTGACAATGCCTCCACGACGAAAATTGAGCGAGTTGGATAGGGGACGAGCTGTTGCATGGTTCCAAGATGGTGTTCCCAAGCGAGAAGTGGCCAGGCGACTTCAGGTGTCCATCTCGGTCATTGTCAGACTGATTCAACGCTTCACAGCCACTGGGAGGGTCCATGAAAGACGCAGATCTGGTCGACCGAAGAAGACAACTCCACGTGAAGATCGTCTCATTGAACGACAAGCCCTGCAGACAAGAACAGCCTCTTCCAGCATCATTCGAAGGCAGCTGAGGGTGGCTACTAACATCAACATCAGCCAGCAGACCATACGGAACCGCCTTCATGGGTTTAACCTCCGTTCTCGTCGCCCAGCTGTACGGCCACGCTTAACTCCAGCCCATAGGGCAGCACGCCGCGCCTTCTGCAGACGTCACGTGAGGTGGACACGTCAGCAATGGTCCCAGGTCCTGTTCAGTGATGAATCACGCTTCACCCTGAACCACAACGACGGCCGACTGAGGGTCTGGAGGCGCCCAGGGGAACGCTTTATTGACGCCACTGTCCAAGAAAAGGTGGCCTTTGGTGGAGGTTCTGTAATGGTCTGGGGGGCCTTCAGCCTTCACCACAGAACACCCTTGTATCATGTACAGGGTAACCTGACTGGCCTCCGATACCGGGATGAGATCCTTCGACCGCTGGCTGTGCCTACACTGCAGCAGATGGGACCGCCGGCTGTCTACCAGGATGACAACGCTCGCCCCCACAGGGCAAGGGTGGTCAACGACTTCCTGCAGCAGTCTGGAGTCAACAGAATGGAGTGGCCAGCATGCAGTCCCGACCTCAACCCGATTGAGAACCTCTGGGATGAGCTGGATCGCAAAGTGAGGAGCAACCACCCCCCTCCCAGGGATGCCCAGCACCTCTACCAGATGCTGCAGGCTGAGTGGCAGGTGCTTCCACAGAGGATCTTCACCACCCTGGTCAACTCCATGAGGACTCGCTGCGTCGAGTGCCAGAACAGCCATGGCGGATACACGCATTACTGAACTTTTGGGAGCATCAGAATGCCCTGTCTTGTGATTTCAATGACTTTGGGAAATCAAATTTCGATACGTACCCACTTTGATCAAATGTACAGACCAAACGATTGCTCGAAATTGAAGGCAATTGTGTATCGTTATCACTAAAGCATTGAATTAAATGTTGGCCAAAATTCAACGCATTGGCTTTCTTATTTGGAAAGTTATGAATTAGTTTGCAAGTGATCCTTAACTTTTTGTGGATAGCTTATGTACAAACATTTGGGTATATTTTTGTCTACAAGACTGAGTTGTGTCTATATATGTCAGATCTTGCTGAGAGAGCTAAGAAAGGAGTGATTGCCTTTGTAAAAATGATGTGGTTTGTTGGAGAGTATTCACCTAGAATCTTTTTTTAAGCTTTTTGATTGTCAAGTGCAACCAATTATAACTTATGGTGCAGAGATTTGGGGTTTATTAGAAAACCAAGAGATAATAGAAAAAGTCCATTTGTTTGCACTCAAGCGATTCATGGGAGTTAACCCCAAATCGCCAAAACACTTGATATAATGGTGAAGCGGGTAGGTATCCTTTGCATGTTGCAACACGTTTGAGATGCATAACATTTTGGTTACGTCTTATGGATGGTAGTTGATACCCAAATAAAGCCTATAATATGCTGTTAAACCTTCAGAAACAAAATTATGATACATGGGGTTCTAAAGTTAGAAATATTTTGTACCGTTTTGGCTTTGGGGAGGTTTGGGAAGCACAAGGTGTCGGTAATGCAAAAGCATTCTTGGCAGTATTAAAACAAAGATTTGTAGATTGTTTTCTACAAGATTGGCATGCAAGCTTAGAGTCGCACATTTTTTATCATGTATATGCATCCTTTAAGCAAACGTTTACTTTAAGTACTCATTTGTGTGAAATTGTGAATATCAAAGTACAAACACTTTGTCAAGGTTTAGAATTGGCATGTCCCCTTTGAATTGTCACTTTTTGCAGTTTATAATTGACCCAAATAGAAATGTATATTGTCCTTTTTGTAATCATATTCCCGAGTCAGAAATTCACATTTTGTTCATGTTTGTCCCATGTATGACACCCTTCGAAGAGAACGTATTCCAAAAAAGTATTACAACAATCCTTCTATGTTTAAATTTGTGTTATTCCTTTCTTGTACAAACAAAAGTATTGTAAGAAAAGTGGCTGTTTTTATCTTTAAAGCTTTGAAAGTTCGGCAAGATTTACGTAGTGTTTTGTAATGTCAAGTTAATAATGTAATGTCAATTTGTTGTTGTTGTCACACTCACTCCGTTGTATGGGCATGGCCTAACAATTAAAAATGTCCTGACTCCTGACTCTCTCTCTCTCTCTCTCTCTCTCTCTCTCTCTCTCTCTCTCTCTCTCTCTCTCTCTCTCTCTCTCTCTCTCTCTCTCTCTCTCTCTCTCTCTCTCTCTCTCTCTCTCTCTCTCTCTCTCTCGCCTAAAATCTTTATCCTTGTCAAATAAAGTTTTTCCAGTGTCCAGTGTCCAGTGTCCAGTCTCTCTCTCTCTCTCTCTCTCTCTCTCTCTCTCTCTCTCTCTCTCTCTCTCTCTCTCTCTCTCTCTCTCTCTCTCTCTCTCTCTCTCTCTCTCTCTCTCTCTCTCTCTCTCATATAGAAAAGGTACATTTGTTGGTATGCAAAAGATTCCTATGTGTTCCAAGCAGGACTCCAAACAAAATGGTATATGGCGAGTTGGGTCGCTTCCCACTTTACATCAATTCTTATATTGCATGCATTCGCTGTTGGTTTAGGATTTTACAAATGAATTCAGATAGGTTTCCACATAAAGCATATCTGATGCTATTAGACTTAGATAGATCTGGTAAACAATGTTGGGCATCTAAGGTAAGGGAAATGTGCTTGACAGGTTTTGGATTTGTATGGTTACAGCAAGGAGTTGGACAAGTACAAACCTTTTTATTTGAATTTAAACAGAGGCTCATTGACATATACATTCAAGAATGGTCAAGCTCCATTAGAGACCGCGAGAGATATGATAACTATAGATCTTTTAAAACAGTGTTTGAAAAGGAAAGATATCTTATAGAAATGGATACATATTGCTTTCGTGTAGCTTTAACTCAGGTAAGAGTAAATGCTCTGCCACTAAATAATAATGTTCATCGCTATAGTGATACAGTAGGAAATAAGATGTGTCCATTCTGTAGAAACCAGATTGAAGATGAAGAGCATTTTTTGTTGAACTGTTTGTCCTACAGTGATCTTAGAAACAAATTTCTCAAAGAATCTGCTAAATTTCCAATTGATGTTATTCTTACAGTCACTAATGCTTCACACAGATACAACGTATCACGATTTGTGTTTCACGCAATACATAGGAGGAAAAGGGCATTGCTATTGTAATTCTTGTATTAAAAGTGAATTCGAAATACAACATATAAGCGTAATTGTGGTTTTTTTAATTTAAAAAAACCCCAAAACCCCCACTATATATAATATATCAATTGCACCCATATTGGGGATGATATTGAAAGATGGTTATTTTGGACGTTTAAAAAATGTATGATTGTGTTAGCTTCTCACATAGGTTTTTTTTGAATGCACTTCGATATATATGATTGTGTTAGCTTCTCACATGGGATTATTGAATGTAGTACAATATTTATTTTTTATTTTATTTTATTTTTTTCATGTAAATACTAACCCTTCACCCCCCACTCCCTTAGCAATGTATTGTGGCCCAAGGCCAATGTGCATTAAAAATGTTCCGAGTTCCGAGTGCTCTCTCTCTATCGCTTGCTCTCTGTCTCTCTCTCTCTCTCTCTCTCTCTCTCTCTCTCTCTCTCTCTCTCTCTCTCTCTCTCTCTCTCTCTCTCTCTCTCTCTCTCTCTCTCTCTCTCTCGCTTGCTCTCTGACTCTCTCTCTCTGACTCTCTCTCTCTCTCTCTCTCTCTCTCTCTCTCTCTCTCTCTCTCTCTCTCTTGCTCTCTGACTCTCTCTCTCTCTCTCTCACTCTCTCTCTCTCTCTCTCTCTCTCTCTCTCTCTCTCTCTCACTCTCTCTCTCTCAGGGCTGGGTGTAAAAAAGTATGTATGCTTATCTCATTACCCTGTATAAATAAACTTTCGTTCGTTCGTTCTCTCTCTCAGCTACCAGACAGACAACTACCAGACAGACAACTACCAGACAGACAACTGCCAGACAGACAACTGCTAGATAGACAACTACCAGACAGACAGCTACCAGACAGACAACTACCAGACAGACAACTGCCAGACAGACAACTGCCAGGTGAGACAGCTACCAGACAGACAACTGCCAGACAGACAACTACCAGACAGACAACTACCAGACAGACAACTACCAGACAGACAACTACCAGACAGACAACTGCCAGGTGAGACAGCTACCAGACAGACAACTGCCAGACAGACAGCTACCAGACAGACAACTACCAGACAGACAACTGCCAGGTGAGACAGCTACCAGACAGACAGACAACTGCCAGACAGACAACTGCCTGGTGAGACAGCTACCAGACAGACAACTACCAGACAGACAACTACCAGACAGACAACTGCCAGACAGACAACTACCAGACAGACAACTGCCAGACAGACAACTGCTAGATAGACAACTACCAGACAGACAGCTACCAGACAGACAACTACCAGACAGACAACTGCCAGACAGACAACTGCCAGGTGAGAGAGATACCAGACAGACAACTGCTAGACAGACAACTACCAGACAGACAACTACCAGACAGACAACTACCAGACAGACAACTGCCAGACAGACAGACAGACAGACTACCAGACAGACAACTACCAGACAGACAACTACCAGACAGACAACTACCAGACAGACAACTACCAGACAGACAACTACCAGACAGACAACTACCAGACAGACAACTGCCAGACAGACAGACAACTGCTAGATAGACAACTACCAGACAGACAGCTACCAGACAGACAACTACCAGACAGACAACTGCCAGACAGACAACTGCCAGGTGAGACTCTCTCTGACTCTCTCTCTCTCTCTCTCTCTCTCTCTCTCTCTCTCTCTCTCGCTCTCTCTCTCTCTCTCTCTCTCTCTCTCTCTCTCTCTCTCTCTCTCTCTCTCTCTCTCTCTCTCTCTCTCTCTCTCTCTCTCTCTCGCTATGCTATCTGTCACTGACGACTGTTACTATTGGGGGAGCTGAGGACAATCAATGGTAACCTGTAATCCAATTCGTGCTCTCTCTCTCTCTCTCTCTCTCTCTCTCTCTCTCTCTCTCTCTCTCTCTCTCTCTCTCTCTCTCTCTCTCTCTCTCTCTCTCTCTCTCTCTCTCTCTCTCTCTCTCTCTCTCTCGCTATGCTATCTGTCACTGACGACTGTTACTATTGGGGGAGCTGAGGACAATCAATGGTAACCTGTAATCCAATTCGTGCTCTCTTGTCAAGCTTTGACAGGCTCTACGGCTCATCCTCACAACTGCCTACAAACCGTTCGTTATTTAAACAGGGAAAATAAAAGGCAAAACAACACGGTTCTTTAAGTTCGCAAACGTATCATTGTGTATTATGGGGCCTGTGGTTTTAATTCTGTATTTTTGTTTTACTCTCTCTCTCTCTCTCTCTCTCTCTCTCTCTCTCTCTCTCTCTCTCTCTCTCTCTCTCTCTCTCTCTCTCTCTCTCTCTCTCTCTCTCTCTCTCTCTCTCTAATATCTATATATATATATATATATATATATATATATATATATATATATATCCCTCTCTCCCTGCGTCAACTATTCGATCGAGTTGGTCTTGTTGCATTTTCATTTTATTGATCCTTGAATATGCTCTCTGTCTCTGTCTCTGTCTCTCTCTCTCTCTCTCTCTCTCTCTCTCTCTCTCTCTCTCTCTCTCTCTCTCTCTCTCTCTCTCTCTCTCTCTCTCTCTCTCTCTCTCTCTCTCTCTCTGTCTCTGTCTCTCTCTCTCTCTCTCTCTCTCTCTCTCTCTCTCTCTCTGTCTCTGTCTCTGTCTCTCTCTCTCTCTCTCTCTCTCTGACATTAACATGCACTTTTGGTATGCTTGACACGGGGGGGGGGGGGGGGTAAGGAAAGAGAAGAGAATAAGGGAGAGCGAAGG
The DNA here is from genome assembly GCA_017654935.2 of Phymorhynchus buccinoides. Taxonomy (NCBI): domain Eukaryota; kingdom Metazoa; phylum Mollusca; class Gastropoda; order Neogastropoda; family Raphitomidae; genus Phymorhynchus; species Phymorhynchus buccinoides. The sequence continues at coordinate 15,790 of JAGGCT020000835.1, forward strand.
AGGGAAACCAAGAAGAAAATAGATTAAGGTGACAGGTAACATTTGTGTGTGTGTGCGTGTGTGTGCGCTGTGTAAGAGATGGGCTGATGGAGGTGAGGGGAACGGGCAGAATCAGCTGGCAGCTCTCTCTCTCTCTCTCTCTCTCTCTCTCTCTCTCTCTCTCTCTCTCTCTCTCTCTCTCTCTCTCTCTCTCTCTCTCTCTCTCTCTCTCTCTCTCTCTCTCTCAAGAAACCCCATAGCGGCTGACTGACGGTTTGTCGCGCGCAATAGTGGCCCTATAAAAAGCCAGGGATGGCCTAGCAGAAAGGAAGAAGAACCTGGTGAACAGCTGAGTAGTGGGCAAGTGACAACACCACGCTGCGCCCTCCTCACGACCTACCTGCCTGGCCCGTCCACCATCATACCTGACCTGCACACGTACACACACACGCGCGTGTACGCAAGCATCACATACCTCGCTGATTGTTCCGTATCTCTGGAACTATATTGTACTCTACTCGGACTGGGGCGGCGTGTGGTCACCTCCCGCGAAATCAAGCCACTGTCCGTTGGTCAGTTGGTGTTTTTATCTTTCTTTTCCAGTTCTTTCAAGAACTGAACGGGTACAGTTTGAGAAACGCGCGACAAACAATGTCTCCTCGAGACAACTGGACCCCCGTGGGGTGTGGGTACGTGTGGTTCGCAGTATGTTTGCTCATTCTATGTCTTCCCCCTTCGTTCTCGGCCCTGGTGTTCCCCAACGATGTGTTGGCCGACCTGGACAAATACCGAACGAACAGTCAGCACACTCCCCAGGACCACCTGCCCAAAGCCAAGCCACCTTCCACCCATGTATTTTCCTCCTACGGAGGAGTCACAGACCCGCTCCACGCCGACCAAGTGTCCCCTCTTCCTGTGCATGCCGCGCTGATCCACCAGTCCTACCCGTCTGTGCCTAAACAGGGAACGCCAGTCCTCGACCTCAATCCATACCCCAGCCCTCACCAAGCTTTTGGCAAAGATCTGTTCCGTTCACTCTCTTCCTTCCCGGAAGAATCTGCCGAAGAAGACTATGACGATTATTCCGAGTCGTCACAACAACCTCCAATACCACTGTCTCGGTCCAACTCTTTACAAAACCAAGTCCCCAAATCCAAAGCGGTGCCAGAGAAAGAGAAAGTGCCTTCTGGCCAGCACCACGCGAGTCCTTGGAAGGAAAAAGAAGAGGACAGGAGACGGGAAGGGAAGGCCCAACAAGTCGACGATGCGGAAAACAATGACAGAGGTGACAAAGGACGCCACCACCATTACGAAAACAACGAATCGAAAGCGAATAAGCCTGTTGCAGAAGATCATCACAACCAACAACAACAACAGCCTCAGTGCCCGCGCTGTAAGATCCGAGAGGAGGATCGCGCCTACAGGATCGAATCCCTCAAGCGAAGAATCCTGGAGAGCCTGCACTTTAGCGGGCCGCTGCCCAACCGGACGGGGATGGCCGTGCCCAAGGCCCTGGCACACATGACCAACGTCCACGCGGATTTGTTGCAGAAGGACGCCCCCTACCCGGGACAGTACGAAGTGGAGGACGACGAGGATGAAGAGTTCTCGCCTCCTGAGAGGCTCTTCACTGCGGCAAAACCAGGTAAGAGCCTGTGGTTTCTTTTCTTGTCTTGTCTGTTAGTTTCTTATATTTTATTTCTTTGTCTTTTTTTTCTTTGTCTTTTCTTAT
>JAGGCT020000835.1:20000-25000 GCA_017654935.2 Phymorhynchus buccinoides
CTTTCTCTTTCTGGTACTAATGTCACTATGCACGTCGTGACTAGGTCTTTCTCTTTCTGGTACTAATGTCACTATGCACGTCGTGACTAGGTCTTTCTCTTTCTGGTACTAATGTCACTATGCACGTCGTGACTAGGTCTTTCTCTTTCTGGTACTAATGTCACTATGCACGTCGTGACTAGGTCTGTCTCTTTCTGGTACTAATGTCACTATGCACGTCGTGACTAGGTCTTTCTCTTTCTGGTACTAATGTCACTATGCACGTCGTGACTAGATCATTGTCTGTCTCTTTCTGGTACTAATGTCACTATGCACGTCGTGACTAGCATAAGTCTTTCTCTTTCTGGTACTAATGTCACTATGCACGTCGTGACTAGGTCATTGTCTGTCTCTTTCTGGTACTAATGTCACTATGCACGTCGTGACTAGCATAAGATCATTGTCTTTCTCTTTCTGGTACTAATGTCACTATGCACGTCGTGACTAGCATAAGATCATTGTCTGTCTCTTTCTGGTACTAATGTCACTATGCACGTCGTGACTAGCATAAGATCATTGTCTGTCTCTTTCTGGTACTAATGTCACTATGCACGTCGTGACTAGCATAAGATCATTGCCTGTCTCTTTCTGGTACTAATATCACTATGCACGTCGTGACTAGCATAAGATCATTGTCTGTCTCTTTCTGGTACTAATGTCACTATACACGTCGTGACCAGCATAAGATCATTGTCTTTCTCTTTCTGGTACTAATGTCACTATGCACGTCGTGACTAGCATAAGATCATTGCCTGTCTCTTTCTGGTACTAATGTCACTATGCACGTCGTGACTAGCATAAGATCATTGTCTTTCTCTTTCTGGTACTAATGTCACTATACACGTCGTGACTAGCATAAGATCATTGTCTGTCTCTTTCTGGTACTAATGTCACTATGCACGTCGTGACTAGCATAAGATCATTGTCTTTCTCCCACTCGGACAATGCTGTTAGTAAACGGTCATAAAACAACATAAATGTAGGTCTTCACCTGCTGTCAAAAACCAGCTTGGACAACAGTCTTCATCTAACATAGTGTTCCTCATACATTCTGTGGAAGTGGGAAGTACTGGAAAACAATGTGAGATAAACCATCCTCAATGCGTGAATGTGTATTTGCACAGCTCCATAAAGTACGTTTATATGGCTTGTCATGTTTATTTTTATTTTCATATTGATTGCGAAGGACGATCGTTTGCTACGAGTTTTTACAACCAGAGAGAAACATTGTACTGAAAGAGACAAGCTGTTTTATGTTCTAACGAGCAATTTCCATTGGGACGTTTTGTCTATTGAATAATTGATTGCACTATCAAACCAAACACTTAAACTTCTCCTGTTTCTGTCTCTCTGTCTCTGTCTCTGTATATGCCTCTCTCTCTCTCTCTCTCTCTCTCTCTCTCTCTCTCTCTCTCTCTCTCTCTCTCTCCTCTCTCTCTCTCTCTCTCTCTCTCTCTCTCTCTCTCTCTCTCTCTCTCTCCATGTATCTGTCTGTCTGTCTTTAGTCCTCTCTCTCTCTGTGCGTCTCTGTCTGTCTGTCTGTCTGTCTGTCTCTCTCTCTCTCTCTCTCTCTCTCTCTCTCTCTCTCTGTCTCTCTCTCTCTCTCTCTCTCTCTCTCTCTCTCTCTCTCTCTCTCTCTCTCTCTCTCTTCTCTCTCTCTCTCTCTCTCTCTCTCTCCTCTCTCTCTCTCTCTCTCTCTCTCTCTCTCTCTCTCTCTCTCTCTCTCTCTCTCTCTCTCTCTCTCTCTCTCTCTCCGTCCCTCTCTCATATTCCCATTTTATCTTATAATGTTTTTTTTGTGTTCTTCCTTAAAAGTGGTTTTATTCTGAAAAATTGTCATTGTCTCAAAATGGTTTCCCTTTTTTCGTACTCAATTTAAACAACCAATTCAAGTTCACTGTTGCTAAGTATTATCCATGTTTGCTTTAATTCCCATTTTTGATTTCTTTTTCAATTATTTGATGTGCCAATTTGTGTTCCATGTTCTTGACTTAATTGTTTTATGTTAAATTTTCTTTGCTTGATGCATGGTATGAATGTGTGAGTGAGAGGGCAAGGTGTAAAGAAGCTATTGTAGCTTATCCTTTTTGCCCTCAATAAAACATTCGTATTTCGTACTTCGTATTTCTCTCTCTCTCTCTCTCTCTCTCTCTCTCTCTCATCTCTCTCTCTCTCTCTCTCTCTCTCTCTCTCTCTCTCTCTCTCTCTCTCTCTCTCTCTCTCTCTCTCTCTCTCTCTCTCTCTCTCTCTCTCTCTCTCTCTCTCTCTCTCTCTCTCTCTCTCTCTCTCTCTCTCTCTCTCTCTCTCTCTCTCTCTCTCTCTCTCTCTCTCTCTCTCTCTCTCTCTCTCTGTCTCTCTCTCCATGTATCTGTCTCTGTCTGTCTTTTGTCCATATCTTTCTCTCTCTGCTTCTGTCTCTCTCTCTCTGTCTGTGTCTGTCTGTCTGTCTGTCTCTCTCTCTCTCTCTCTCTCTCTCTCTCTCTCTCTCTCTCTCTCTCTCTCTCTCTCTCTCTCTCTCTCTCCTTCTCTCTCTCCCTCTCCCTCTCTCTCTTGCATACTTTCAGATTTCCATGATTTTGGATGGCTCTGTTTTTGAACAAGAATCGCAATGGAAAGAATTGTTCGGATAAGATGCTAACTTTAAGGTTGTATGTTGTTGCATGAAGAAAGAGGAATCTATTGTTACCTTTTGTGGGGCTTTTTGTTATATTACTTATGCTTGAAATAGTAATTAACCCAATAGATAACAACATTTTAAAGTCACGTGATTGTACTGCCAGTTGTTATTCATTCTTTATTTTAATTCCGAAATGATTGTCATCTAACCCGACATACAACTGCCGACAAAGAAAATTAATTATTTTAGTTAGTTTGTTTGTTTCTTAAATAGTAAAGAAGTTAGTTTGTTAGGTTTTTTGTTTTTTGTTTTCCTTCCCCCCCCCCCCCCCCCCCCCCCCCCCCCCCCCGCACACTTTCTCATTATTTATTTATGTATGCATTTGATGACGAATGGTTTGTTGTTGTAGATCCACGGGGGATATGAGTTATTTTCTTTCTTACAAATAATTAATTAGTTAGTTTGTTGTTGTTGTTTAAAACAAACATTGGGGATATGAGTTAGTTAGTTTGTTTGTTTCTTAAACAGTTAATTAGTTAGTTTGTTGTTGTTGTTGTTGTTTAAAACAAACATTGGGGATATGAGTCAGTTAGTTTGTTTGTTTCTTAAACAGTTAATTAGTTAGTTTGTTGTTGTTGTTGTTGTTGTTTAAAACAAACATTGAGGATATGAGTCAGTTTGTTTGTTTGTTTCTTAAACAGTTAATTAGTTAGTTTGTTGTTGTTGTTTTGTTGTTGTTGTTTAAAACAAACATTGGGAATATGAGGTCAGTTAGTTTGTTTGTTTCTTAAACAGTTAATTTGTTTGTTGTTGTTGTTGTTTAAAACAAACATTGGGAATATGAGGCAGTTAGTTTGTTTGTTTCTTAAGCAGTTAATTAGTTAGTTTGTTGTTGTTTAAAACAAACATTGGGGATATGAGTTTTCATTTACAGGAATGACATATAGAAAGCATTGTAAACTCACAAACGTTTGGCCGACAGATAAGCTTCCTAAAGAAAAAATAAGAAAAACATATCATGTACTTTTACTCATTTGAAAGTATGCTGAGGTAATCTAATCTACTCTCTCAACTGTTTAGGGATGGAGTTTCCGTACAGGGATTTGCGATGGTGATAAAGCTAAGCTGGGGGAAACCAAGTCGTATCTCAAGTGTTGAAGACGAGGCACATCCTCGGCATGCCTTACTGTATAACACGTCAGTTAGCAGACTGTCATTAACAACGGTTCATTTTCAGCTTAGACCAACTGAAGATAAAATACCATCATGAAAGTGTACATTTTCAGCGCGCGCGCGCACACACGCATATAATTTGCTTTGATAAAACTTTTCTGTGTCCAAGGTCTGTATTTGTGAACCTCAGAAACAAAACCAGTTAACATTAACTTTATGAAATGTTCCGTGTTCTGAAAGAAAACCCCCAAAATATGCTTATTTACTTTTTCTCCCAATGGGTTGGGGGATGGGACAGTGACTTATGCAAAGACAACTGTTTCGATCTGTGAAGATCTCATCAGTTTGCATGATCGGCCTGCAATTTGACTGAATGAATGAAAAATAGGGCTTTACGTCCTCTCGGCCTGGGCAGGCACATATGGGACATTTGTTTTTGTTAGATGTAGGGAAGACACAAACAACAAAACAAACACAAAACGAACATAAACAAAGATACAAAGACATGGACAACACAAAAACAATAAAGGCGGGCATTCTCTAATTAGCAAGTTACATACAATTTTTCATTGAAATGATTTAACAGTTTGATTCATAATTAGTGTGATGATTATTAACATTATTGTTGTGATATAAAATGCGTTTGCTAAAAATGTATACTCGGTGAAAATCTGTTTAACGTCCTCCGGTCTGAAACAGACACATATGGCACATTAGTAGATATAAAGATGGTGGGAACGATCCTGGAGGCAATGCCCGGAGGAAGTGCAACTCCAGGAAAGTCCCGAATTTGTAACGATACAGATGTATGATTATTACTAAGATACTGGAAAGTCTGGCCACGCTACAACCCCCCAAGGTTAACATTAAAATTCAGGGCTACCTGATTTATAATCAAAATTTTATTTTATTAGTAAAAACCAATGAATCTTACATTAAGATACGAAACGTATTTACAAGTATTTGTGCAGTATTTACAAAAGCATAAAACTATTAATATGCCTATTATCTACAAAAGATTTAAAAAAAATGTTATCAAAATGTTTTTAATGTTTGTCCAGGGGAAATAACTCGTTTCCCCCGGGAATGCTCACGTCAATGGTCGACTTATGGCGATAATTTGACCGCCAGGGGGCAGTCAATCCACTTGCGGCTTATCACGCTATATTCT
>JAGGCT020000836.1:0-10000 GCA_017654935.2 Phymorhynchus buccinoides
GTGTGTGTGTGTGTGTGTGTGTGTGTGTGTGTGTGTGTGTGTGTGTGTGTGTGTGTGTGTGTGTGTGTGTGTGTGTGTGTGTGTGTGTGTGTGTGTGTGTGTGTGTGTGTGTGTGTGTGTGTGTGTGTGTGTGTGTGTGTGTGTGTGTGTGTGTGTGTGTGTGTGTGTGTGTGTGTGTGTGTGTGTGTGTGTGTGTGTGTGTGTGTGTGTGTGTGTGTGTGTGTGTGTGTGTGTGTGTGTGTGTGTGTGTGTGTGTGTGTGTGTGTGTGTGTGTGTGTGTGTGTGTGTGTGTGTGTGTGTGTGTGTGTGTGTGTGTGTGTGTGTGTGTGTGTGTGTGTGTGTGTGTGTGTGTGTGTGTGTGTGTGTGAGTCTGTTTGTGTGCATATGCGTGTATTTGTGTGTGTGTGTTACAAAGGACAAAATTAATGACAAATGTTTTAATTGTCTCTAGGCCCGTGACCCGTTAAAATACCATTAGAACAGAATCAAGGATTACGGAAATTATAAATAATGTATGTGTGTGTGTGTGAGAGAGAGAGAGAGAGAGAGAGAGAGAGAGAGAGAGAGAGAGAGAGAGAGAGAGAGAGAGAGAGAGAGAGAGAGAGAGAGAGAGAGAGAGAGAGAGAGAGAGAGAGAGAGAGAGAGAGAGAGAGAGAGAGAGAGAGAGAGAGAGAGAGAGAGAGAGAGAGAGAGAGAGAGAGAGAGAGAGAGAGGCTTGAAGTCTGACTGTTTATTTGATTAAATCTCTCAGCCCGTATCACAACTGGGCAAAAATGATGGAAAGGGGTACGCAACTTCGCACGCAAACAATATTTTGTACACAATATTTGTTTTAAAGGGGCACCCCGACGCATACGTTTTTGCAAGAAACACGTCGTTATCACCAGGAAAACACCCTTTAGGCCTCGCCTCGTACACACTTCATGCGTAATCCGTAAATAAGTAGAAGAAAGAAGGGTAGAAATTTACGGATTAGGGGAAATTCGGATACGCGCGCAAATCCTTCTTTCTTTTACTTATTTGCGGATTGCGCACGGGTTTCCGCACATAATCTACACGGCCTTGCAGAGATCGCAACACTCACTTTGCTCTGGTTTCCTAGAAATCAAACCGTCAAATAGGCGATTCCTCCTTGGCGGGGGTACTGGAAGTCAGAATCTTTAAGTGAAAGACAAGCATGTGCCTTCTCTTTTCTAATGGCCGCCCGAGATAGACTAAATCGTTTGCACGAAATGTTCACAATACAAGCCTTTTTATACAGTCATACAGTTTACCAAAAGGAGTTTCGCTCACAACAAAGGAAATAGCTCCATGGTGGTTTTTTTTTTACTGCACTGCAAAGAAGAAAAAGCCTCCACCTACCCCATCAAAAATGGCTTCGTTCTCCGGCAACTCCGCCGCCAAGGAGGAATCGCCGTTTTGATTTATAGGATACCGGAGCAAAGTGAGTGTTCCGATCCTTGAAAAGGCTGTTTTTCTGGTGATCTCGACGTGTTTCTTGCAAAAACGCATCCGTCAGGGTGTCCCTTTAAGCATAAATAATAATCATAGCAAAACATGTAACATTTAGAAGAGAGAGAGAGAGAGAGAGAGAGAGAGAGAGAGAGAGAGAGAGAGAGAGAGAGAGAGAGAGAGAGAGAGAGAGAGAGAACAATGAACAATTTTCAATGAACCAGGCCATCATCCCATATCGAAGGAAACAGAGGTGAGGAGGAGAAATCAGAGAGAGAAGGGGATAAAGGGCAACAGGGAGATAACCGCAGGTGGCATAATTTGCGCAGAAGCCGTATAGGAGCCAGTCTCGAGATGCAAGGATGTACTGGCCAAGATAGATAAAGTTAAGGATCAACGCATATAGTTTGCATTTCATCGAATGAAAGCCAGAAGGCGCTATCTCAAATAGAATATTTAAAAATAATAATAATAAAAAGTCTGAAAAGACCCTTTAGCTTTCACCCCACGAATGGTTGTTTCCAATGGCAGGGGAAAGGGAGACAAGTAAAGAGAGAGAAAACAAGTTTTTCTTACTCTTTCCTTCAAACCTGCTCAAGTGATAACAATTCATAATGTTGTGGCTTTCAGTGCATTCCATTCAATAGTGTTCGCCATTTTTGTTCGCGGGGGTTGGGGTATTGAGTATTGGTGGTAGCGATGATTAATGGAATTGGCGCGAACATTCCTTTTTCATTTGCTGTTGTTCAACATAAGAGAACACGATCGGAAAACAACCAACAAGATGTTAATCCGAAAATACAGCACTGTCCACAATTATAAACGGGCTGCTTGACCTCACACGAATGAGTCACAGCAATAGCTGACTATAACGGCTTTCGTACACAGTCAGACTCAGTCTAGGGACAAGTGAATGCGAAGAGACCAAAGAAAAACATAATAGTTGCAAGTTACAGTGGACAACTATTAGGAATTATTGTCAGAGGACCCTTAGCTTTTTGTGACTTGTATAATACGATTCTGCCATGTTGTTTTGTGCACGCGCACGCCAGGGCAGCCCAGAATGATGACAGATTAACGCACAATAATGCGCTGTCACAATTCATGTCCGCATGCCATGCAAGGAAGCATCGAAGTATAGGGGAGGAGGACGCAAGCATATTATTGGAAAGATAACACAGGGTAGGGCTACCCATGATTAGAAGAAAAGCAAAAGCAAAGCAAAAGCGTAGCATAGTCGACAACGGAACACTGCTGGATTGCTGTAGGCCTAATGCTAACACACAAAGCGACATGTGCAGCAGTTGTTGAAGACTTCAAAAACAAAGCAAAATAAACAAAGCCTTATTGTCATTCAAATGTAAAAGATCATACCTTTTTGCTCTCTCTCTCTCTCTCTCTCTCTCTCTCTCTCTCTCTCTCTCTCTCTCTCTCTCTCTCTCTCTCTCTGTGTTTCATTCTTTTTTTAAATGTTACATTTGTTGTTAATGGTGGTGATTGTTTTTTCTTCTCCTTTTTCATTTTTTATGAGGGCTGGATGTAAACAAGCCTGTATAGTGCTTAGTCTTTTCCCTCAATAAAAAAGGTTCGTTCTCTCTCTCTCTCTCTCTCTCTCTCTCTCTCTCTCTCTCTCTCTCTCTCAGAAAGAGGGTGAGAGAGCTAATTTGCAGTTCTACTCAAATATTTCAGAATGTTTGTCATAGATTAATGTGAATATTTTGTTCATTTTCATTAAGGCCAATTAGACAACAATAATGCTTTTGGATCTTTTTAAGAAACTTTTGTATAAGACTTGTTCTATGTATATTATTGTTTCCTATTTAAGCAGACATTTGTGCAAACATTGGAATCAATGAGACATCAAACTGAATCGGACAATTGGAAACCCGCACAAACGGAGTTCTGAATCAAGGGGGGAAACTGCTAGTAATCGCGTGAAACAACTGTCTCAATGCTTGGCATTAGTTATCTCCCCTGGAGAGCATGCTTTATTTTATTTTGCTTTGCTTGTTCCTTTTTTTTATTTTATAAGAGGGCTGGGTGTAAACCCAAAGCATGTATTATTTGCTTATTATATTACCCTCTATAAATAAAATTCATTCAATTCAATTCAGTTAAGCTTATATATTTCTCTCTCTCTCTCTCTCTCTCTCTCTCTCTCTCTCTCTCTCTCTCTCTCTCTCTCTCTCTCTCTCTCTCTCTCTCTCTCACACTCACAAGCGCACGCACGCATTCACATAACAACAACATTCTTTAAGTCAATCGGACAATTAGTCTACGACCCAGAATGCTATCATTTGACTTAGTCGTTTGCACCGCCACGCACGCATGACGTCTAAGTCTACCACCTTGAATGGTGAACAGGCATCAATTGATGCATCAATCACGTCTTAAGTTCAACTTCAACTTCAACTACTTCAAGTATTTCTATTCAAAAAGAAAAACAATCTGTAAGCAGAGACCGGGACCGAGAGCAGAGATAGCCTAGCAGAACTGCCCCTATCCACATAACGCAGGCTACTTCATTCTCCTCGTTGACAAAGACGAAGTGGGCTAACTGATTGACTCAATAATCGAGTCTCTTGTATCCACCTTGGCATAAGGCTGTGTCAGACCAATTGACATACGCTAGAACACCAAGGCTACATCAAGATGTTGTTATGTTCAGCATAGTTATGCGGGGATTGTCATTAGCCATGGCAAGCTCCTAGCATGACATCATCAGTCCAAAATCCTCCAAAGTCGAAAGTGTGGCTGTCACGTGGCGGGGTAATAAAAAACGGCCACACACGTAATGTACTCATCCCTAGCTGGTGCATTTGTACCATAGTGTTCAAGTGCTTCGGCTGTTGGGATGATCCCTGGAGTCTTCAAGCCAGGGTACGACAACAACTATCTCTTGTATGACCATACGTATGGCAAATAAGCATGCAGTATAACCACTGTTGACATCCATCAAAGATTGGGTTTATTACAACTATAATAACAAGTATAATAACAACAACAACAACAGCAGCTTAAAAAAACGACATAAAATAAGCGAACAACAAATAGATTGATATCAAATAAATAAGAATCCATTACAAAATACCAATACAAAGTGATGATAGACTGACTGACGTGGACGGAATGACGCTTCTGTTGCACATTACTGGGGCATACTATTATTGCCATATAAAGGGTCAGTTTACACACCATCCCCACCATCCCACAAACCAGCAAACGCACGCCCCAATAACAATAAGGAGCAACAATAATTGGCTCAGCCAACAACATTAATTAAATGCAGACAATGTACAAAATCCCATAAAACAAATAACGACAACAGTAACTTGGGGTGAATGAAACGCGGCAAACCATGATTATCTCAATGTGAGCAGTACATTTGGATCAACAAAAAAGAAAAGCATTCAATGCACGAAATACAGTATTTCATTAGCAACAATATCAACACCAAGCTTTAATATTGTGCACTTACAATATTAACCTACATTTGTATCTTTAAAACATAACACCAAATCAAAAAGGAATAAAATAATTCACTAAGGGATGCTTAAACACATTATTCTACAAAGGCAAGCGACAGCATTCAAAATTCTAAAGGAAAACTGCGCGCCCGCGTGCACGCACGCACGCACGCACGCACGCACGCACGCAAGCACACACAAACACGCAAACACACACAAACAAACACACACACACACAGTCACACACACACACAGAGTCAAACATACACACGCACGCTCATACACACACAGAGTCAAACACACACACACACACACACACAAACACACACACACACGCACGCGCACACACGCGCGCGCGCGCACACGCGCGCGCGCCATACTCCCACTCGCTCACTAGAATGATGAGTTCTGTATTCCACTACTTTTGGTATTTACCTACAGGGAAAAACCCATTATCATTGACAAAATACTAATGACAAATAACTCACATAACACAAGGGACTTTAAGAATGTTATTTTCCCAACAAGGAAAGCCCAGGAGTACAACACACAGGCCTCTCAGAATGTCAGCAGCAAGGTGGGAGCAACACACACGTATCAGCACAATATCAACATGCAAACAGCAGTAGTTTGTCCACCGCCGAAATGCATTATCACAGCATCATGAAGACAAACACCGTGGTACCCAACAAGTGTTCACACTTGACCATAATATCACAATGTGAACGCGACTGTCACAACATTGACTGACCAACACGTACAGGACATGCATCGTCAAAACATGAGCAGCTGTATAGTGTAATAGTGATGCACTTGCAAAATAGTACGATAAACTCCAGTGACTAGCAATAACACATAGGCCTACACGCGCGCGTTCACACATACACACACAACACACACACACAGACGCACGCACGCTCGCACACACACACACACACACACACTGACGCACGCGTACACACACACGCATGCGCGCGCACACACACACACATACACCAGAAATATAAGCAGCAGTATCAACCACCCAAGATGTCTGCATAACATCAAACATGTTAGCAGCATAACAGAAATATGTACATACAACGAATTGGAAGCATAAGCATCAGAATGTGAACTGTACAGCAAGATAACAAGCATGCTGTCTTTCCCCAAACTACCAATGAGGTTGAAATCAGCCAGCTGTTTGAAGAACACCATGACAACACACAAAGCAACAACACGCGCCAAATGCGGGGTTAGACCAACCTGGGCCGTACAACAAATTAACACAGAATGCAAGCTCCAGACTTCTGTGCTGTGCCAGTCTGATTCGAACAAAACAGAATGCACAGAAAACAGAATGCACATTCAAAGCAACACGCTAACTCCAAACAGAATGCTGCGTGTAAGGTCAAAGCAAACACATGTCGGGAATGAAGGCACGCCCAAAGCGACATGCACACATACAGTAATTGTTGGATCACACTGGACTGTGTCCTAACGAAGAGAGAATGCACGCACAAAGCAACAACATGCAAACGTGAAGTTTGACATCCAATTGGGCTGTGCCTCAATCGAGACAGAATGCATGCTTGAGACTTCTGAACTATGCATTCTGATTCCATCAAGAAATAATGCAATGCACGCTCAAAGATAATAAGCGTTTTCGTAAAAACAATTTTTTAACTGGGCTGTGTCCCAATCAAAACAGAACACTTGCCCAAAGCAACACGGAAGTATGCGTCTTACGTTACACGGGATTGTCTTATTCAAGACAGAATGCATGTTTGAGCTTTGCAGTCAGATTCCATCAAGACAGAATATTACATCCAAACAACATGCAACCAGACCATAGTGGGCTGTGTTGCAATCAACATAGAATGCATAGTTGAGAATTCTGAACTCTGCATTCTGATTCCTTCAGGAGAGAATGCACACCCAATGCAAACAGACGTTTTATTTCAAACTGGGCCGTGTCTCAACCAAGACATAATGCACGCTCGAACCAACATGAAAAATCGCCTTTCATAAATCAAAACGGGCCGTGTCTAAATGCAGACAAATGCATGCTTGAGACTTCTGACTCCATCAAGACAGAATGCACATGCAAAGCAACCTGCAAAATGCGGTGTTAGATCACACTGAACCGTGTCTCGGTCAAGACAGAATGCAAGCTGGATACTTCTGATTCCTTCAATACAGATCGAGCTGTTGTCAGGAAAGAAAGCACACCCAAAGCAACATAAAGACAGGCGTTTTTACATCAAAGTGGACTGCGAGTTAATCAACACAGAATGCACGCGCCGCACAAAGCAACCTGCAAAAAGCACGTATCAAGCACCCTGGGCTGCGCGTCAATGACTCAGGACAGAATGCAGGCTCGAGACTTCTGCGCTCCGCGGGCCTTTGCCACAAACCTTGCCACCTGCAGCGCCGTGCCCACCGCGTTCTTAGTGGACAGGGCCTCCCCGTTGGCCGGCTTGTCCCCGCTGTCCGCAGGGGGCGGGGGCTTCACGGTGATGGTCCTGCTCTGCAGGTCCTCCAGCACGTCCTCGTGCTCCTCGTCCTCGGGATCGGCGATAGCCAAGGTGGTGAGGGAGCCGTCCACAGCCCCCAGAACCACGGCAGTGCCTTCGGGGTTGCACACGATGGTCTTCACCTCGGCGCTGGTCTTGAAGTTGGCCAGCATCTTGCCGTCGCGGACGCGGAAGAGCCTGATGGTGCGGTGTCCGCTGTGGTAGTAGACGACGTGCTTGTCGTTGGCGGTGAAGAACACCTTGACGCTGAACACGCCCTCCGCCACGCGGGGGATCAGCGTCTTGGTGGTCTTGCCCGTCTTGAGGTCCAGGATTTCTAAACCTCCCCGCGCAGGGGCGTAGAGTCCCTTTTTCCCGTTGCGCGTGGCCATGCCGTTCCAGCGCGGCACGGATCGGATGAGGGTCTTCTTTTTCAGATCCAGGATGTTTCCCTTCTCCTCGTCGATGATGGCCACCTGGTTGGTGTCGTGCTTCATGGCCACCACGCTGTGGCAGTCCTTGTAGTTGGCGTACTTCAGCTGCAGGTTGTACAGCACCGTGCCGGTCTTGGCGTGGTACACCCCGATCACATCCCCGCTCTTGTCCGCCGCTGGCACCGCCAGGAACAGCCCGTCCTGAGTCAGCACCACAGGAACGAACCGCTTGAAGTGGTACTCGAACGTGTACACCTCTTTGCCGGCAGGGAGAGTCACGCACCAGCAGCAGCCTTTGTTAGGAGAGCTCTTGGCCACAACGATGGCTTTGGTGTCCTCCTCGTTAAGCAACATCTGCTGGATGTCCCCGACATTCACCCGCTGTAAAGGCGTGTCCTTGCTCATCTCCCACACCACCAGGTTGGGCGACTCCGCGGAGAGCACCAAGGAGCCGTCCTTGGTGATGATGGCCTGGGAGACGATGGAGCTCCGCGAGTTGCTGACGAACAACTTCAACAACCTGCCCGTCTCCAGGTTCCACACGGCGGTCTGGTTCCTCGTGGTGGACACGCACAGGCTGGACTCCGCAGCCAGGTGGACCGTCTCTATGGGCTTCTCCATGCGGTCTAAGGGGTGCACCTCCTCCAGGATCTTGTGGAAGTTCCAGACGTTGATGGTCTTGTCCATGGAGGAGGAGATGACCACGTTGCGGCCGATGTCCACGGAGGTCATGGCGATGATGCGGCCGAAGTGGGCGTCCAGGGTCTGCACCATGTTGCCCTGCTTCACGTCCCACACGTACAGGTTCTTGCGCACCCCGGCCACCACGAACTGGTTGCCCTGTGGGGAGGGAAAGTGGACAACATGGGTAAACAACAACACCAACACCACGAACTGGTTGCCCTGTGGGGAAGGAACGTGGACAACATGGGTGAACAACAACACCAACACCACGAACTGGTTGCCCTGTGGGGAGGGAAAGTGGACAACATGGGTGAACAACACCACCAACACCACGAACTGGTTGCCCTGTGGGGAGGGAAAGTGGACAACATGGGTGAACAACAACACCAACACCACGAACTGGTTGCCCTGTGGGGAGGGAAAGTGGACAACATGGGTGAACAACAACACCAACACCACGAACTGGTTGCCCTGTGGGGAGGGAAAGTGGACAACATGGGTGAACAACAACACCAACACCACGAACTGGTTGCCCTGTGGGGAGGGAAAGTGGACAACATGGGTGAACAACAACACCAACACTACCAACAACAGTCTAGTTCTTCAAGGGTTAAGAAAAACATCAACAACTGTGGACATAAAAAGAAAAATATACACACAGAAGAACAAAACACAGCATGGCTTGAAGAACACTATAACAGAAACACAGGTTCTCACTTCATGGGTTCAAAGAACAAAACACAGCATGGCTTGAAGAACACCATAACAGAAACACAGGATCTCACTTCATGGGTTCAAAGAACAGTAGACAGCATGGCTTGAAGAACACCATAACAGAAACACAGGTTCTCACTTCATGGGTTCAAAGAACAGTAGACAGCATTGAATGAAGGGGACAATCCACAGAACAGCATCATTAAAAACATACATGGCCAGGGGATACCGGGGAATCTGTCAGTGCAAATAGTTCCCCCACCTTCTGGAAGTTCTGTGTTAGCAATTTCCTCTATTCTGTCAGTCTGTTTGACTCTGCCTTTTCCTTTCTGTCATCTCCTATTTGTCTGCCTTATCGGCCCATTCACTTGACCTTTTTTGTAATGTTCCAATGTTCTCATTTGAGCTCTTTTGAAATCGGAATGTGTCGGCTGAATGCAGCGGGGGGGCAGTGAAAACTGAAAACAGTACACATAAGTATTTCACCCAATATGGCCATATGGCCTGGGAACGCAGAATAATAA
This sequence comes from Phymorhynchus buccinoides, assembly GCA_017654935.2. Lineage (NCBI taxonomy): Eukaryota > Metazoa > Mollusca > Gastropoda > Neogastropoda > Raphitomidae > Phymorhynchus > Phymorhynchus buccinoides. The sequence goes on from JAGGCT020000836.1 coordinate 9,771, forward strand.
TAATAAGAAGAAGAAATAAAGAAGAAGAAATAAAAGAAAACCAGAACACTGTGAGGATGCTGTAAACAGTGGACACCGTGGGTTTTTGACATAATGGACAGCATAGAGTAACAACAGGCCAACAATAATAGTGGACAGCGGATGTTTAAACAGGGTAGGGGTTAAAATAGAAACACGGGATAATAGATAATGTAAACCTACAGCGCGGATTTTAAAAACCAACAACGGAC
>JAGGCT020000836.1:15000-22500 GCA_017654935.2 Phymorhynchus buccinoides
TCATTTTTTTATGTTTGAATATTGTTTTGTATTTGTTTTAATGTATTATGCGTACGTTGTTGGCAAATAGCCCTAAAAGTTACTCGCACTTCAATCCATCTATCCATCCATGTGCAAATCCGATTCGTCAATCAATCTCTCAATTAGCCAATCGTTTCCTCATTTAAAACAAGGAAATTTGCTCTGCAGTCAATCACATAAAGATTACACAAAGATCACATACGGGTTACAAAAACCACATGAAGGTTGCAACAACATACTAACATTGTTTAAATCTTTGTATGATATTTGTAATTTTCGTATGATCTTTGTAATGTTCATGTGATCTTTGTGTACTTTTGATGTGAAATGAGTGTAGGGGGAATGTATTATACGCTATGTAGGCCTACACATTCGAACACAAAGTGGCGAACGTGGTAGACAAAATACATTGTGTTTTAATTATTTCATTATCACACACAACTCTTACGTTAACCTTACTTTTTGATTAACCATGCTCTTATAATTTGTTGTTGTTGATTTTTTGTGCATGTTCTGCATAAAAAAACATGTTTTTATGCATGTTCTGTTACTTTTCTGCATCCAATGGAATACATCGCGTTGCCAAATTGGTACCCCCCCCCTCTCTCTCTCTCTCTCTTTCTGGCTCTCTCTCTCTCTCTCTCTCTCTCTCTCTCTCTCTCTCTCTCTCTCTCTCTCTCTCTCTCTCTCTCTCTCTCTCTCTCTCTCTCACTGCGCGCGCGCGCGCGCGCGTGTGTGTGTGTGTGTGTGCGTGTGCGCGTGTGCGTGCGTGTGCGTGCGCGCGCGCGCGTGTGTGAAAAAGAGAGAGAGCTCACCATCCTATGACGTTCACCCCTCCAGCCTCCCTCTCGCTGAGGTACTTGGGCAGGTCTGTGCGGATTCTGGTCCACAGGAGCGGGGGGATGCGGCGCACGGGGGGCAGGTGGTACTGGTAGACGTCGTTCAGCACCTTGTCGTCCAGGGACAGCAGGTCCTCCAGCTCCGGCTCCGACACGCCGTCCTTGGAGGCCGTGATGTAGCCCAGGGCGTGAGACACCAGGGTTTTGCCTGCCACCAGTATCAAAATACACGTGTTTCCCCACCCCCACCACCACCTCTCTCTCTCTCTCTCTCTCTCTCTCTCTCTCTCTCTCTGATTATCTCTCTCTCCTCTTTCCTCTTCTTCCCCAATTAATTCTTTATTATTTCCTTTTCTTTCTATTTTTGCGGCAGTTGTTTTTACATTGCTGTTGGTGAATTTTTAGTCCCAACGCCTGAGTCAGTCACTGGCGTTATTACTGTCATGGTACTGTCATATTACTGTCATGGCACTGTCATATTAATGTCATGGCACTGTCATGTTACTGTCATGGCACTGTCATATTACTGTCATGGCACTGTCGTATTACTGTCATGGCACTCACGTTAAGACCCTACCCGGGACGACGCCCGGATTTGTCAGATTGTGGATCCTGATATTGGTGGTTCATGGGAATGATGAATACTATTAGAATTTCAGGACGTCAGGCTTTGGTTCACATGCCTTGCTTATGCATCTACATACCTGACATAGAGACACAGACACACAGGCACAGATACTCCACCCTCTCACCTTGAGAACATCCAATCGTCTATTGTCCCGACTACAAAAGAACACAAAACTTCTCAGAATCGTATCATGAATAGTGAAAACAAACACTGTAGTCTCTCTCTCTCTCTCTCTCTCTCTCTCTCTCTCTCTCTCTCTCTCTCTCTCTCTCTCTCTCTCTCTCTCTCTCTCTCTCTCTCTCTCTCTCTCTCTCTCTCTCTCTCTCTCTCTCTCTCTCTCTCTCTCTCTCTCTCTCTCTCTCTCTCTCTCTCTCTCTCTCTCTCTCTCTCTCTCTCTCTCTCTCTCTCTCTCTCTCTCTCTCTCTCTTTCATTTGTGCGCGTGCACGTGAGCACGTGTGTGTGTACGTGAACATATAATACTAGTGGACTTTTCGTCGTTTTTATGTATTATTTATTTTGGGAAGTTAGATTGCTAAATAGACATACTAGAGCAGAACTAGAGCCTAAGTCTTGAAAGAAGCAGCCCTTTCATGCGATCTTGTTAGGCATGTCGTTGAGTTCTTAGTTAACAGTGTTGTGGGGAAGGGAAGATGACAATTAGTTGTACTAAATATGCGTGTGTACTATGTGTCTATGCATGCATTAAACATTTTGCTTGTTCAAATACTTTAATTGTTTATATATTGTAATGTAGTTAGTTATCTACTAATTCATTTTGTTTACTGAAGGCTCACTGAAACAGTTGAATGTACATTGCAATGGGCTCTGATCTGTGAAGACCTCTGTACAATCAATCAATCAATCAATCCATCAATCAATCAATCTCTCTTTCCTTCCCCCACTCACCATGCTGCATCTCCACCTTCTCATACAGCTTCAGAATGGTGTCGTGGATGGTGAAGGCCAGCACGGTGTGGGCAGGCTTGGTGAAGGACTTCCAGCGGCAGATCTCGTCAAACACCAACTTGACGAAGAGCGGGAAACTGCACTTGGCTATAGCCTCGTTCACTATGGCCCACTGGGCGTCCGTCACCGCCCGATGGGCGTTCTTCAGCCACGCCTGAATAATGGTGGAGCTCAGGTTTTCACCTAGAGGAAGCACCTGTTGGGGTAGAGTAGTTACCATCACATCATTCACCTAGAGGAAGCACCTGTCGGGGGAGAGCAGTTACCATCACATCATTCACCTAGAGGAAGCACCTGTTGGGGTAGAATAGTAGAGGAAGCACCTGTTGGGGGAGAGCAGTTACCATCACATCATAGAGGGAAGTCACCAAAAATAGAGGAAGCAGTACCATCACATCATTCACCTAGAGGAAGCACCTGTTGGGGTTACCATCACATCATTCACCTAGAGAGCATAGTAACCATCACATTATTCACCTAGAGGAAGCACCTGTTGGGGGAGAGTAGTTACCATCACATCATTCACCTAGAGGAAGCACCTGTTGGGGTAGAATAGTAACCATCACATTATTCACCTAGAGGAAGCACCTGTTGGGGTAGAATAGTTACCATCACATTATTCACCTAGAGGAAGCACCTGTTGGGGGAGAGTAGTTACCATCACATCATTCACCTAGAGGAAGCACCTGTTGGGGGAGAGCAGTTACCATCACATCATTCACCTAGAGGAAGCACCTGTTGGGGGAGAGCAGTTACCATCACATCATTCACCTAGAGGAAGCACCTGTTGGGGTAGAGCAGTTACCATCACATCATTCACCTAGAGGAAGCACCTGTTGGGGGAGAGCAGTTACCATCACATCATTCACCTAGAGGAAGCACCTGTTGGGGGAGAGCAGTTACCATCACATCATTCACCTAGAGGAAGCACCTGTTGGGGGAGAGCAGTTACCATCCGGTCATTCATTCATTGACCATGGAAAGGTGTGCCAAGTCTGTTGTGTCCGACTATGGAGTAAACAGGCAATAGCTATTCTGGAAAGACATAATAGTAGATATCTTTTGAGATCATTCAATCGTCTATTATCTTGACTACCAAAGAAAACAAAACTTGTTACCAGGGCATCCATCATTCTTCTAATCGGCTGAGACTTTGCATTTGATACGAGTCTCCATTTTAATCGAACAAATATAAATATTTAAACATAATGCTTAATCTCTTTTTACAATCACATATTGTCGAATTTCGGAAAGCAATACAGGCTGCGAATTTCCCTCAAGTGAACTTAAAAAAATCAGATGCACAGGAAAGGTTCGGTTGAATAACACTCGATCTCCACCTGTGTTGGACAATCTGGTAGGGCAGAGGTATCACCCTCAGCCAACTGTTCCATGTTTCACAGCAAGAGCAATAAGCGATGATTTGACCGAGTGCCTCAATAAGGGTGGTGAAGGCTTTACAAGAATGAAGCCTGTTCTATGTTTCATAGCAACAGAAATGAGCGATGATTTGACCGAGCGCCTCAATAAGGGTGGTGAAGGCTTTACAAGAATGAAGCCTGTTCTATGTTTCATAGCAACAGAAATGAGCGATGATTTGACCGAGCGCCTCAATAAGGGTGGTGAAGGCTTTACAAGAATGAAGCTCCTGTCGTGAAAGAGTATCTCAACCACAGTGACAAAGGCAAGGCTTAACCCGGGAGAAGCTGGTGTTGTGAACAAGTACCTCACGTAGAGTGACAACGGCCTAAAGTGACCAACGTGGCTCTTATCCTCAACTATGACCTTGAGCAAGCAACGAAACAGTGACTGGAAAGCCTGAGGGTGACTTACCTGGAATGACCGAAGCCTAACCTTGATGAACGTGGTGTCGTGACAGAGTGCCTGGACTAAGGTCTAACCTGGACGTGGTGTCGTGAAGTGCCTGGACTAAGGTCTAACCTGGATGAAGTTGTCGTCGTCCTCGATCATGATCCTGAGGGTGTCCAGCAGGCCGTAGTAGTTGGGCAGCGTGGAGGCGATGACCTTGACGTGTTGGGGCAGGTGGACAGGGAACCAGGTCAGCTGATGGGCACCCTCCGCCCCGGACAGCTGGTCCAGAGAGTCCAGGAACAGCACTAAGGGCATGTCCTCTGAACATTGACAAACACACATAGGGCCTACGTGTGAGCATGAACAGATACCACTCACATGACAACTACACTACACTACACTATACAGGGGCGGACCAAATGATTCGTAAGGGGGGGATGTTTCCGCCGGGGGTCCAGGGAGTTGCATAGGTTCCCCCTGGTCCCCAAAATGACCATAGGGGCATTGCGCATTTGGGGGCCCAGGGGGTGAAGCCCACGGAAAGAATTGCAATTTAATGATTATTTAGGGAAACATCGAATCAATGTCTTACTTTTCACTCTTCTATAAGGTACATCTAGGGGTAGAGAGGGGGGGGGGGGGGGGTGCGGAAACACAGGACCCAACCCCCCGATCCGCCCCATCCTATACTACATTACACTACATCACGCCACACCACGCCACACCACGCCACACTACACTACACTGCACTACACTACACTACACTGCACTGCACTACACTACACTACACTACACTACACAACACTGCACTGCACTACACTACACTACACTGCACTGCACTACACTACACTACACTGCACTAGATTACACTACACTACACTACATTACACTGCACTGCACTGCACTACACTACACTACACTACACTACACTACACTACACTGCACTGCACTGCACTGCACTGCACTGCACTACACTACACTACACTACACTACACTACACTACACTACACTACACTACACTACACTACACTACACTACACTACACTACACTACACTACACTACACTGCACTACACTACACTACACCACTACACTACACTACACTACCCTACACTACACTACACTACACTACACTACACTACACTACACTACACTACACTACACTGCACGGTACTACACTACACTACCCTACACTATACTACTCTACACTATTCTACTCTACACTGCACTGTACTACACTGCACTACACTACCCTACACTACACTACACCACACTACACCACACTACACTACACTACACTACACTACACTACACTACACTACACTACACTACACTACACTACACTACACTACACTACACTACACCACACTACACTACACCACACTACACTACACCACACGACACGACACCACACTACACTACACTACACTACAATGCGAAACACAAGCACCCCACAAGACAGTAGGCCAAGCCCCGTACCGGTGGGGCACATCAGCAGCTTCTTGAAGTGCTGGATGAGGGGCGACAGTTCCTCTGGGATGTCCTCCAGGGGCTGGTGGTACAGCACGGACAGCTGGCTGCACACGCTGGTCAGCATGGGCACGATGGTGGAGCTGCCCGGGGTGGTACCCAGGAACCGCACCGCCATCACCGCCTTGCCCTCCATCCAGCTCTCCACCTTCAGCAGTGTCCACAAATGTGGTAGGGATGAGAAGAAATGAGGAGGTGGAAGAGAGACAGACAGAGAAGAGAGATGATAGACAGACAGCTTGTGTGTGTGTGTGTGTGTGTGTGTGTGTGTGTGTGTGTGTGTGTGTGTGTGTGTGTGTGTGTGTGTGTGTGTGTGTGTGTGTGTGTGTGTGTGTGTGTGTGTGAGAGAGTGTGAATGTGTGTGTGTGTGTGTGTGTGTGTGTGTGTGTGTGTGTGTGTGTGTGTGTGTGTGTGTGTGTGATTGTGTGTGTATGTGTGTGTGTGTGTGTGTGTGTGTGTGTGTGTGTGTGTGTGTGAAAGAGAGAGAGAGAGAGAGAGAGAGAGAGAGAGAGAGAGAGAGAGAGAGAGAGAGAGAGAGAGAGAGAGAGAGAGAGAGAGAGAGAGAGAGAGAGAGAGAGAGAGAGAGAGAGAGAGAGAGAGAGAGAGAGAGGAGGGAATCAAAGATAGGCAGACAAACAGGCAGACAGACTATCATAAAAACCAAACACAGATACAAACGGCAAACAAGCAACACACAAGAAATTAAGCAGACAGACAGAGACAGAACCTGAAACAAAAGCTACATCTAAAAACACACAAAAACAACGCATCAGCCTCTGATGTTGCCCTGTCTGACCTGGCTGGCAGCCTTGGCCATGAGGGAGGTCTTTCCACAGCCACTCAGCCCGTGCAGCACCAGCGGCTTGTGGTTCCTGGGGCACAGCACGTACTGCCGGATCTGATCCACCGTGTCCCCCCGACCCTGACACCCCCCCAACGACAGCATTGTGTCAAATGTAAGACACTTCCACAGTCCAAACATACAAGAATAACTGGTTTCCACCCTGACACCCCCCCCCCCCCCCCCCCCCCAAACGACAACATATTGTGAAAACTGAAACGCTTTCATAGTCCAAACGTACATAAATAAGTGGTTTCTAGCTTGTCCCTCAAACATCTGACCCCCCCCCCCCCCCCCCGAAAAAAAGACAACAAAGTTATTGTGAAATGTATGACACGTTCATAGTCCAAACATACAAGACTAAGTGGCTTCCAGCCTGTCCATACGACCCAGGCACCCCCAGAATTGTAACACGTAAAACGTGCAATTAAAAAAAAGCCTTCTGCTTATTGTTAGCCACCAATAACTAAAAACATTCGTTCGTTCGTTCGTTCTCCCCTCCCTATTATGTTGGTTTCACAGTGTGTTCTGATCCATTATCTCTCCTTTATTTGTATGCTTTTTTATAATTCCTTTCAATTATTGCCTTTCATTAGAGCATACCAAATATGACGGCAGTTAGGGGTGAGGGCAAGGTGGAAAAAACCTCCAAGCCTATCATTTTTTTCTACCCTAAATAAAACTATTGGTAGGGTCTATTCGCATAAGGCCGTGTACACATACACGCGGATGTTCCGCGCGGAAACCCATGCGCAATCAGTAAATAAGTAAAAGAAAGTATAAGAAAAATAAGCGGACGTGTCCGTATTTCCCCTAATCCGTATATTTAGTCCCTTCTTTCTTTTACTTATTGATTATTTCCG
>JAGGCT020000837.1:7500-15000 GCA_017654935.2 Phymorhynchus buccinoides
TCAGCCTGGATGGCTATCAGCCTCTCTGAATAATTATCAGCCTGGATGGATTTCTCTCTCTCTATCAGCCTCTCTGAATCTCTATCAGCCTGGATGGATTTCAGCCTGGATGGAACTAACCCTACTGTACTGCCCAGAAAATAGGACTGAAAAAGAAGTTCAAAATGTAAACACTATGTTTTCATTAACAAAACTAACATTTTGTGGTTTTGATATAGGCCCAATAGCCCCAAATGACACGCTCTTTAGCCTGGAAGGTAGACTACTCACGTCAATTTAGATAACTTTAGGGAATACATTCATATGGCTTGCTATCTTGTTTTTCTCTACTGAACAAATGTCACCCAATCTTCTACAGCGATATTAGCCAGCATTGATTCATCGTCGTTGTATCGATCTTTTCCACAAGTGGGTTTGTCCTTTCGTGCTCTTGGTGTGTGTGTGTGTGTCAGCCTGCGTGATTTCAGTGTGGATGTGTATGTGTGTTCTTTGTTCCTCATCTGCGTGTGCCTGTCTGGCATAACGTACCCCGAGTTTCTATCTTTCATTCACTCCTTTTGGATCATGTTTTGTTCATTGACATTTTAATCTGCGCGTGAAAATAGTGACTTGTTAGTGTGTAGTGTCATGTAAGTGTGTTTGTTTAATTAACCAAGTGTGTGTGTGCGCGTGTGTGTGTTGTGTGATAGTGTGTAACATTTTGTGCGTATTGAACTGAGTTCAAAATGTGTCAGTGTGTGCGTGTGCGTGTGCGCGCGTGTGCATGCGCGTGCGCACGCATGTGGGTGCGTGTGTGTGTTTGACCTTTCGTGCCTTAATCCACTTTGAAGCGTTTGTTCTCTCCTCTCTAATCCACCCCCCCCCCCCATCCCCTGGACTGCCCTCCCCCACCACCACCACCCCTACCCCCATCCCTGGAGAAGTATTTCCCCCTGTACTGTATCGAAGTCGGATCAGAAGTATTTTGGGATCTTCTCCGCACGTCACGTACTGGTACCCCTTCTTTGTCACTGTTATTTCATCACGTGCACGTGACAAGCCGGGGTGTTGATTGGTAGAGAATGGGTGTTATGGTGACTAAGACTGTACTGAGAAAATAGGACTGAAAGAGAGAGAGTAGAGAGACAAAACTAACATTTTGTAGAGAGAGGAGTAGAGAGAGAGCTCTTTAGAGAGAAGAGAGACTGCGTCAATTTAGATAACTTGATTGTACACTGACAAGTTGCATATTATTCTTTGAAAAACTACAAACGAAGCGAATGATCCTATTGATCTACTTCTTTCCCTTACTTCCCCCTTTCCAGCCAATACAACATGTATTAGGCCTACGTTTAGTTTCCCCTACGTGAAAAGCATGTACCTTTAGGACTAATTAAAACCCTAAATTAAATCAGTGCATTGTTTCTTCCACACAGTTTGAGTTACTGATATTCCGCATGACAACGATGCTTTTATGCATAGTGGTTCTGTCCCAAAACATTCGCCGTTCGGGGGAAAAAAATAGATAATCATAATTTATAGAATCTGATCAAATAATTCTGTTCTCATTCAAAAAACATTTAACCTTCATATTTTTGTTCTTCTCGTTTTTAGGTCTACTTCTAGCAGACTTTGTCTAAGGAAAAAATGTAAACATGGATGACTTGTAGTATTTGATCTTAGAGATCGTGAGACTGTCCAATATATTATCCGATGCAATGGACTCTCTCTCTCTCTCTCTCTCCTCTACAACTGTATTAGGCCTCGTTTCTTCCTCTACTCTCTACCTTTCTAATTCTCTCAATTTAATCAGTGCATTCTCTCTTCCTCTCAGTTTCTACTGATATTCCGCTCTCTGCTTTTATCTAGTCTCTCTCTCTCAGGGAGGGAAAATCGGAAACCGCATTATTCCATGTAAGCACACGTGCCCTGGGGCGCTGACTGTCTGATCTCCTGATGATGATAGAGATTCGTTTCTTAGATGTTATTTGGATGGCGCACACTAGCACGCAACCACGACTTCACTCCTCTCTCTCTCTCTCTCTCTCTCTCTCTCTCTCTCTCTCTCTCTCTCTCTCTCTCTCTCTACCTCGACTCACTCCCTTCCTCTCTCTCTCTCTCTCTCTCTCTCTCTCTCTCTCTCTCTCTCTCTCTCTCTCTCTCTCTCTCTCTCTCTCTCTCTCTCTTTCTCTCTCTGATTTTGCTGATAAATTTAATCGATAAATGGCTATCCAATATAAACAATAACTTAATTACTGGTGTCCTGTTTATAGACTTTGCTAAAGCTTTTGACGTGATTGATCATGTGTTGCTCTTAAAAAAGCTAACATTATACGGCCTCTCTAGTAATACCAGATAATTAATGTCGTCATTCTTAGATGAAAGATACCAACTTGTTTTCACTAACGGTAAAACAAATCCACTCTCCTCCCTTTAAAATATGGAATTCCTCAAGGGTCAATCCTTGGCCCGATCCTCTTTTCAATTTATATTAATGATTTGCCTCTCAATTTTCAAGCTCTCTGTGACATGTTCGCGGATGATACTACTCTCCATACAAGCAACTCCAAGGTAGAAAACATAGTTCATGCATTGTAAGAAAGTATCAATCAGTTAACAGAATGGTCTGAACTAAACCACATCAGTCTAAATCCTAACAAAACTAAATTCATGCTTGTCACCACTAGGCTAAAACGACAACGTTTTTCCTGTTCTCTCCCCTTGCATATAAATGGTAACGATATTAAAGAAGTTAACTCACATAAAGTACTAGGGGTCTTAATTGATAATAATTTATCTTGGTCTAACCATGTACAAACTCTTTGTAAAACAGTTTCCAAGAAAATATATCTTCTCTGCAAAATAAAACACTTTCTAAACACAGATTCACGAAACATTTTCTTCCATGCATACATTGAATCTCACATAAACTATTCGTCTACACTCTGGGATTCAGCAAGTGAGCAAACCCTAAAGCCACTGCATAGTCTCTATAGACGAGCACTTATAAAATACTTGTAGCGGTGCCATAGCCGATGAGGTTTAACCGAGACGTGGTTACCGCTACACCTATCTGTATTAATAAAAAAATCGAGACTTTACTGGTTTCGTACTGCCTCCGGGCATTGCCTCCAGTATTGTTCCCACCATATTTGTATTTACAAATGTCCCATATGTGTCTGATTCAGACCAAGAGGACGTAAAACACCATTTTCGTCGTATAGACGAGCACTGAAATTAGTCTTACTAAAATCGTCGAGTCTTACTCAATCCGATCATTCTCCCTCTTCATTTTAAATTAAGATATAATAAGGCAATATTTATGTTCAAAATTATGTCAGGCTATGCTCCTCCTTCTCTACAAGAAAAAATTCAATTCAACATGAAACATCTTCCTCATAGACTGATGTTACCTCTTCCCAAATTAGATGTATTCAAATCTAGCTTACAATATGCAGGAGGTCTCCTCTGGAACGGCATTTCTTCCCAAATTAACGTTCATGTTTGTTTAAACACATTCCAAAAAATATATTATCAAATACTCATGAACGAATATTCTAGCTCATAATATCCAAGAATGTCTACTTTGTATCCTTTTCCAAATCTCTCATTTGTTATAATACATGCTTATGTGTTAAGTCTTCTTATATGTAGGCCCTACATTGCATTTACTATGCATTATTTTTCCTGCATATATTACTTCATTTCTTCCATTTTATTCTGTTCTTTTATTTTCACCTCCCTCTCTCTGTCGGTCTGTCTGTCTGTCTGTCTGTCTGTCTGTCCGTCTGTATGTCTGTCCTTGTCTCAGTCTCTTTAATTGATGCAATTTATCTTATTTATATGCCTTGCACGGTGCGTCCGTTTACGACCTTGATTAAAGGTTGAGTTTTTTTCTTGTATTTTGCGATGTCTTTTTTTTTTCTATTTGTATTTTTAGTCCCCGAGCCTTCTTCGGCTCGGAAAGCTATTGTTTTTGTCTGATCCGTCCGTCCGGTGTCCGTCCGTCCGTCCGGCGTGCCTCCGTCCGGCTATTCGTCCGTTTTTCTCAAAAAACTATTCAGTCTATCATCATCAAATTTGGCATACTAGTTCGCCAAGATGCCAGCTATCCACTGATGTATTTAGTTTTACATTAAGGTCAAGGTCGCGCCAGTTACGGGGTTCAAACCCCGAAACACATAATCGCTAATATCTCGCGAAGTTTTGCATGTATTTTAATCAGTGCAGTATGTTTCACAACATTTCTTGATGAATGGTCTATAACACAGGTGTCATGAATTTTTCTGTGCGCGCGTGTGCGCATGATCGCGCGCGCTCAAATCACGGGTCCGAACCCCAAGGCTTTATATAAAAAAAAATATTCAGTTACGTGCTGTTTTTATGCGTTTTGATGTAGTTACGTGCTGTTTTTATGCGTTTGTATGTATGTGCACAGCCGACACATTCCGATTTCCGAGTAGCTCGGCGATGCTGCGAGGGGACTTTGCTACCACTCGGCGTTGCACTTGTTTAAATTTATTTTGTTTTGGTTCGGAGGGCCGGATTTTTAAAAAAGCCGGTTATTGTGCTTATTCCGCTTTTCCTCAATAAAAAAAACATTCGTTCGTTCGTTCGTTCGCTCTCTCTCTCTCTCTCTCTCTCTCTCTCTCTCTCTCTCTCTCTCTCTCTCTCTCTCTCTTTATAACTGCATCTCAGTCTATGTCTCTGTCTCCCCCCCCCCCCTTCCTCTCTCTTTCTCTCTTCCGGCTTTGGTAATTTTCATTTTTACAGCTTTAAAGGTAATGTTATTTTATGCACACACTTCTTTCTAACGTCATTGTATGGGCATGGCGGGTATTATTAAGTAACCCTTGAGTCCTTGAGTGCGATGAATGCGAGTATGTCTTCATGAGTTTTTTTTCTCTTCTAGTGCTTAAGGACATATCCTGCACCTGGCGACCTAATGAGAAAAATTCTGAAACTTTGCACCAGATATATATTTCATGAAAGGAATTCAGAAATGAAAAAACTAGAAAAAACTAGAAAAACGTCAATAACGGTAAAAGTAGTTCGGTGACCTATCCTTTTTATTAACTTATTTTGTTTATTAGTGAATTGTCTTTGTTAGTTTAGTTTTTTGTAAAGTTGTCATTGGGGATTATATTTTTCGTGGACGATTTTATGTAAAAAACTTATGACATTTTTATTACTTTTTGGCTCACGTTTTGTCAATTAATCAAAATATTATTGAACATAACAATATATTATACATAGTTTTTGTCATGATTTTATCTCCTATGAATGTACTTCCCAAATATTGCTACTATTAGTCAGACAATTGATTGTAAATGGGAGGAAAAGCTGTTTATTTCAACATAACGCTATTCTGGCCATTTTGTGAAAACCGCCATTTTTAAAGGGCAATAACTCAAAAACGAGCACGGTGACCAATATTTTTTTTTTCATTTCTGAATTCCTTTCATAAAATATATATCTGGTGCAAAGTTTCAGAATTTTTCTCATTAGGTCGCCAGGTGCAGGATATGTCCTTAATGGGTGCATGCTTGTGCGTTGTGTGTACGTGCCTCTGTGTGTGTGCGTGTGTGTGTGTGTGTGTGCGTGTGTGTGTGTGTGTGTGTGTGTGTGTGTGTGTGCGCGTGCGTGCGTGCGTGTGCGTGCGTGTGCGTGTGCGTGCGTGTGTGATTGAGAGGGATAGGGAGGATGGTATCGGTATGCTATGCATAAGGGGTTGTGTGTATGTGTCACGGGGAAATTTGGAATCCGGGAAAAGTCGGAATCTTCCCGGGAAAAAATCGGAATTCCGAATTTTCCCAAGGCTGAGAAGATTCCCGGGAAGATTCCGAATTTTCCCAAGCAAGTTTCCGAATCTTCCCAGCCTTGGGAAAATTCGGAATTTTCCCGGGAAGATTCCGAATGTTCGCATTTTCCCAAGCAAGTAGCTGCATGCCATAGAAAACGATTCAATTACAATTCAAAAACATTTAGAGTCCAGATTATTTTGTAGTCATCACAATGCACTTAACACAAATACATTAGGAACTCGTCCACAAACATACCTAATTATCATGTTGTACCGTATAATGTGGAATATTCCACATCAAATACAGTTAAGAATGAAATGTTTTATTGGTAAATTACTGCATGAAATATAAATAGTGAATCAATTTTAGCAATACCTTTCCATGACAAGCTCTTTGCAGGCGTTCCATAAACTTTTGTGAAGGAGTGTGAGTGTTTAATTTGATAACAAAAAGGACAGAGCATGAAAATCGTGCGAGGGCACATCTCTTCATCTGCCTCGCTGCCTGTCAGTTTGTCTGCCTGTCGTCAAGGTGCAGTTTGGGTCTGTATTTTGCTTTCTTTGTGTGCTTGCTTGTTTCTGTGTTTTTACAGCATGTACTCTTGATTCTATAAGATCAGGACTATGTTTTACAATGAGAGTGAGAACCTGTATGTTTGTAATCCGTCTGTCGTTTTTACAAGGAAATAAATAATATTATGTAAGTGTTCTTACCACCCCATCCTCCTCATCTAGTAAACTGAACATAGTGCTACCTGACAGAAACGTTCCTTATATCCACAATGGAATATGTTAGCTAGTCATGGGATCTGATATAGGCCCACCCACAATGTTACAGTGGCTTTACAAACGGAGGCAGAAAGAAAGGGTAAAGTTGAACGGGATGCAATCGTGTTCGCCAAATGTGGCTTATTCGTAGTGACAGTGTGTAAGAAGAATTTGTTTATATATGTAAGAACACTGTTTTCGCTCTTTCTTTCCTTCTTGTTTATCTTCCTTTCATTTTTTGTTTATTTTTCAAAATTAATTGTCTCTCCATGTCTCTCTGTCTCTGTCTCTCTCTGTCTCTGTCTCTCTCTCTCTCTCTCTCTCTCTCTCTCTCTCTCTCTCTCTCTCTCTCTCTCTCTCTCTCTCTCTCTCTCTCTCTCTCTCTCTCTCTCATGCTTTTCTACCTTCTTCACCCCCACCCCTAATCACCCTCTCCACGTCATCGAAGATCAGACTCACAAGGAATACATTTAAATGGTATGCCATCTCGCTTTATGTTCATGGCGCAATGGCCACATCGTTATTACAGGCATCACAGAGGGATTTGTGGCTGTCCAGAAAAATGCCATTGGCACAGTGTCCAGGAGAAGGACGTATGTCATCTGGAAATGACATCTTCCATTGAAGATAAACCACCTTCATCCCCGCTTCGTCATTCAAGATACCCCCCCCCCCCCCCCCCCCCCCCCTTCATCACTTTGCTTTTGGCTGAAGAACCAACAGAGAACCAGTGGGTGTGGCTGTGAGAGAGTTAATGTCATGGGCGTGCTCCACACATCCGACTTCAATCGTACGGCTATCCAACTGTTACGGTGTCTGTGAAGCACTGATATGATTGATCTTAATATCACTGTCCGTATGAATCTAATGAAATATTACTACTGTCGCTTATTATTATATTCACGTAGACCTCAGTTACTCCAATCTGTAAAATACAAATGTTTCATCAA